>BLSH010026853.1:4434-42905 GCA_018402905.1 Glandirana rugosa
ATCTATCTATCTATCTATCTATGTATGTATCTATGTATCTATCTATCTATGTATGTATCTATGTATCTATCTATCTATCTATTAGGGGGAAATAAATATATATATATACATGCGCGCTCTCTCTCTCTCTCACACACGCTCACACCGTTATTTTATATATAGCTTTTCACCACTTTAATTGACTTTTTTTGCTTCTTGAGGCAAGACCGCCTCAAGCATTGACGGTTGACAATTAGTTGATATTTGGAACGCTGAGCATATGTAGAAACAAATGGTTCTGTTTGCATAAATTATTTATGTAACTGTGCAGTAATATATGAATTCTGTTGAGCACAAATGATTGGAAGCAGAATAAACTGTAGAGGTTTTACAGTGTATAGATGTCATCATCGGCACGAAGGAGCAAAGTCTACATCTAACCTGCTATTCCCTTTAGAGGTTTTGAATGTTTGTGTCATTTGAGATACTTGGCCTTGCATATATAAATGTCATTATTTTGGATCTGGGGACATTTTATATTGTTTGTTGCGTTCTCAGCTGTTAAATCCCAGTTTGGCTACCAATGCTTTTTGTTTGGATATGATACAACCGTGAGTATCTAGAGAGCATTGCAGTGCAGTATTACCATAGGGTTAACTTTGGCATTTACAACACAATGCAAAACAAAAACTTGTCCTCGTTCCCGGGGGCGTGTTGTGTAATATTACTTTTTATCAACTGCCACTAGAGGTCATTATAAGTGCTTTTATAAATTGAAGCCTCCCAAGCAGTCTCATACCCTCCTAAAATGTTCAGCTCTTCTTACCAAGATACAGGCACAAAGTATAAAGGTTACACAAGACAGCACAGCTTACCTAAAAACACACAAATTGTGTTTGGTTTAAATAGTGCTTCCCAATGTATGCATTTTTTTCGTCATGTGATGCCGACAATATCAAATTGGCACATTTTGATTATTCCCTGCCATCCTGATTTGGACCTCATTCAAATTACGTATGCATATTTGAGATCCTTTATGATTAGAGAAATATAAAGTATATGGCAAGCATGGTATTCATTTTCTTCATTGTGTGCATGTTATATAGTATCTTGTGTATAAAAAAAGGGAGATACTGTGTGTGTGTGCGTGTGTGTAACACAGTTGTGCTCATACGTTTTCATACCATTTTTCAGAGAATATGAATGACAACACAAACACATTTCTTTCACCCATGGTTAGTGTTTGGCTGAAGCCATTTATTATCAATCAACGGTGTTTACTCTTTTTAAACCATAAAGGCAACAGAAACTACCCAAATGGCCCTGTTAAAAAGTTTACATACCCTGGTGATTTTGGCCTGATAACATGCACACAAGTTGACACAAAGGGGTTTGAATGGCAATTAAAGGTAACCATCCTCACCTGTGATCTGTTTGCTTGTAATTAGTGTGTGTATATAAAAGGTCAGTTAGTTTGGACTCCTGACAGACCCTTGCATCTTTCATCCAGTGCTGCACTGACATTTCTGGATTCTGACTCCTAGGGAAAGCAAAAGAATTGTCAAAGGATCTGCGGGAAAAGGTAGTTGAACTGTATAAAACAGGAAAGGGGTATAAAAAGATATCTAAGGAATTGAGAATGCCAATCAGCAGTGTTCAAACTCTAATCAAGAAGTGGATAATGAGGGGTTCTGTGTTGAAACCAAACCACGGTCAGGTAGATCAACTACAATTTCAGCTACAACGGGGCTTATTGCCAAGAGAAATGGGCAGCTTTACCATGAGAGGATAAAGAGCCTCATCCATAAATACCACAAAAGACTTCAAGCTGTCATTGATGTTAAAGGGGGCAATAGACGGTATTAAGTTAGATTTTGGTTTCATCACTCTAAATGACTTTGTGCCAGAAGGTTTGAGGCTTGTCTCTGTGCTGTTTGGCTTATTGTAAGTGCGATACCTTGCAGCATTTGCGTAGTTATGCCTTTCTTCTGGCGACTCGACCATGCAGCACATCTTTCTTCAAGTGCCTCCTTATTGTGCATCTTGAAACAGCCACACCACATGTTTTCAGTGAGTCCTGTATTTCACCTGAAGTTATTTGTGGGGTTTTCTTTGCATCCCGAACAATTTTCCTGGCAGTTGTGGCTGAAATTTTGAGTTGGTCTACCTGACCATGGTTTGGTTTTAACAGAACCCCTAATTTTTCACTTCTTGATTAGCGTTTGAACACTGCTGATTGGCATTCTCAATTCCTTGGATATCTTTTTATATCCCTTTCCTGTTTTATACAGTTCAACTACCTTTTCCCGCAGATCCTTTGACAATTCTTTTGCTTTCCACATGACTCAGAATTCAGAAACGTCAGTGCAGCACTGGATGAAAGATGCAAGGGTCTGTCAGGAGTCCAGAAATTCATTGACCGTTTATACACACGCACTAATTACAATCAAACAGATCACAGGTGAGGATGGTTACCTTTTAATAGCCATTCAAACTCCTTTGTGTCAACTTGTGTGCATGTTATCAGGCCAAAATCACCAGGGTATGTAAACTTTTGATCAGGGTCACTTGGGTAGTTTCTGTTGTCATTATGGCTTAAGCCTCGTACACACGGGACGACGATCGTATACAACAGGTCGTACTAACGACCGTTGCATGCAAAATCGATCGTATGCACGATTAGAACAGTCGAACATACGACGGTCGTACAAGGGATTTGTACGAGCAGACTAGAAAACTTGGTCGTACCAACAAGCGCTCATACGACCGTTGTATCGTGTGTACAGAGCAGTTGGTACAACAAGTTGTATTGTGCAAAACACGCATGCTGAGAAGTCAGGAAGGCCAGATGCTAATTACATGCACCTGAACGTTCTTTCTGTGGTCGTACGATCGTGTAGTGGTCGGTATGCAAGTTACATTATGCAACATACGATTTGCGACGATTGTACGTACGATCGTCGTCCCGTGTGTACGAGGATTTAGAGTAAACACAGTTGATTGATAATAAATGGCTTCAGCCAAACACTGTGTGTGTGTGTGTGTAAATGTATGTGTGTATATATATATATATATATCTGTGTGTATGTGTACTGTATCTATTGTGCTCTCTCCCCAGAAATAATAAAAAAAAATGCTTTTCCTATACCAGTAAATCTAAAAATGCAATATTATTATTACTTTGCTTGTGAACTGGCTCAAAAGTTATATTATGAATATAGACCGACTCATGGGAACTATCTTGAATGCTGCAAATGACTGCACTGAACTGTATATAGAACAATAAATGCATATTAAAAACAAGAGAGAGTTACAGATCCAGGCTAATCTAAAAGGTACGTGTTCTCTGTTATTATATAAAAAAAAAAGCAACTAATAAAATTTTTTTGAAAATGCAAAGTGGTTGCTTAATTTTATTTCCCAGTATGTTTTAACTTTAAAATATTTTTTAGTACTGCATTTTTGATGGCATGAGTAATTTTATAAAGACAGCAGACCTAAGAATGGACAGTTTTTGATTGTGGCAGCTGATGCTTTTGGCGGTCTTATCTGGCAGATGATTATTGGAAAATGGTCCATAATTGCCTCTCCCATTTTTAAGACTGATTTAAAAATGTATATGCTGTATAGGCACAAATTGGTGTTTTGCTTGAAAACTGTTGTCTCAAAGTGGTCATTTTGTCATTCGCCTGCAAAGCTGCTGCAATAGGGCAGGTTTTCTGGGAAGGCACAGGAATGGACTTTTTTTTTTTTTTTTTGGTTGTTGTTGTTTTGAACCTTTTTATGACATTGTGGCAGTAATTTAAATTTTAAAAGGCCACAGTAAGTCTTAGGCCCCTTTCACACTTGTGCAACCTGATTTTATTGCAATTTTTTTTTTTTTTGTGCCACGATTTACCGTGATTTTGATGCGATTTGGGATCCGTACGACTTTGGCCCGACTTTGTTGCAACTTTGGCTCAATGAAAACATATTACAAAGTCATATAGAAGTAGTACAGAAATCGCATCTATATTATTCAGGTGTGATTTACATGAGACTTTGAGGGTTTAACATTGAAGTCTATAGACCTCAAGTTGCATCAAAGTTGGGCCAAAGTAATGCAGGGACTACTTTGAAGTCGGCGCGACGTGAAAGTCGTACAGATATGAATGGTACCCATTGGAAATAATGGGGAACGACTTGTCATACTACCTTTGCAGTCCCAAATCGCAGGACAACTCGCATAAGTGTGAAAGGGGCCTTAAACTGTGATTGTTCAGAGAGGCACATTGAAAGATCTGATTCCACTTACTGATCTAGTTTTCAAAGGCTTTGATTTGGTGATATATTAATTTAAAATTGTAAATGCACTGTTCACTATAGAGGTACTTTTTAATACATGTAATCCTTTCAAACTATATATTGTTAGAATGTCAGCATATCACTGAACATTGAAGGCCCCCGTATAAATGTGTTAAAGCATCCTCCTGTACAAAACATTAACAAATAATATTTCCTTGTTTCAAAAATACATTTTTATTTGGGAAGGTGTTATCACCTGTTGCACTTCTTAAATCATACAGTTCATGCTATTATTAATTCTTTACTAGAGACATCGTGTTGCATTGTGTCAACCATTTTTAGTTGGGTAAAAGACTATGCCCTAGTATTGCCTGTGGTCTCCCAGTTTTTGATCTTTTCCCTATTGCTGACCTACCATGCTTTATTCTGCATTATTTGATCGTAGTAGGGGCAAGACCTCCAGCAAAGAAAAGCATTAGTAGCACAGTAGATACTTAACTCTATATGTCAGGGGACCAGTGGACAGAGCCAATAGTGCCTTAGATCTCACCCATAGATCTTATTGCAGATATACACTGATCAGCCATAACATTTTGACCACCCACCTAATATTCAGTAGGTCCCATCTTTTGCCATTAAAACAACCCTGACCCATCGAGGCATGGAATCCACTAGATCCCCAAAAGTATGCTGTGGTATCTGGCACCAAGTTGTCAGTAGCAGATCCTTTAAGTCCTGTAAGTAGTGAGGTGGGGCCTCCCATGGATTGGACTTTTTTTTTTCCCAGCATATTCCACAGATGCTCAATTGAACAGAGAATTTGAGAATTTGGAAGCCAAGTCAACACATAGACACCTTCTTCCATTGCTCTGTGGTTCAGTTTTGATGTTCGCAATCACGTTGTAGGTGCTTTTGGCTGTGGTCTGTGTGGGCACTCTGACCGGTCTGTGGCTGTGCAGACCCATACACAACAAACTGCAAGGCACTGTGTGTTCTGACACTTTTCTATCAGAACCAGCATTAACTTTCTTAGCAATTTGAGCTACAGTTGACCTTTTATTAGATCGGGCTGCAAGGACCAGCCTTCACTCCCCATGTGCATCAATGAGCCTTAGTCGCCCATTGCCCTGTCACCGCTTTGCCAGTTGGACCACTTTTGGAGTGTCCTCACCACTGCAGTCCGGGAACATCCAACAAGAGCTGCAGTTTTTGAGTTGCTTTGGCCCAGTTATGGAGCCATTTCAGATCCTTACTCTTGCCCATCTTATTTCTGCTTTCATCGCAACTTCAGGAACAGAATGTTCACTTGCAGCCTAATATATCCCACCCACTTTTACATGCCATTGGAATGAGATAGTCCGTGTTATTCACATTTCCTATCAGTGGTTATAATGCTATGGCTGAACGATGTACATTTGTGAGGCTGTAGACACAGGAGTTCAGGCACAATCACTTACCTGGAGGTGCACTGCTATTTGTCAGGAAGAATTCAAGGAAAAAAGTAGCTTTTTCAGGGTACTACTTAGTTGCAATTAAAATACCTAATTGTTAACTATAACAAAAAAACTTTTTGAGTTCGTTTTATTAAACCCAGAGTACCAACTAAGTATAGATCATCCTATTTTTTTACATTGAAATTAAATATGTTAGAAAGCAAAATAGATGCTTTAAAATATCTTTTTTGAAGAGATCATATACCCGGTCACATGGCATCTCTAAATCGCTCTCCCCATTTTCGGTGAGATATGGAGGAGGAGCAAGGGATAATCCTGTGACACCGCTAGAAATGTCACTCCGGAAAGAGTTTCCCCATGCATGGCCAGTGCTGATTGATGCTGTTGCGGGCACATGATTGATTTAAAAAACGTTTCATAATTTTATTTTAAAAAGTATAAAAAAAGTGATTTCCTTTGGGTATTAAATTTGTTTATTAAAAAGTGTTTGTGTAGAGTGACAGTCCATATCGCACTGCTCAGTCAGTCCTCCCTGCTAGATTTGCTACACTAGATGATTTTGGCGATCATGTGCGGTGGAAGGGAGGAGACAGGGATGATGTGTCATTTAAAGTGCCCGGAACCGCCTCCCATAAGCTGCTATAGTGCTGCCACCAACTATTAGGTAGTGAGGAACAATGGTAGGATCAACCAGGTTTTTAATAATGTAGAGAAGATGCACAATCGAAAGTTTCTGCTAAAGGGTAACACCTGATTTTAAAGATAAATACACATAGAAAATATTTGAATTTAATGACAGTTTAAGGTCCACTTTAAAGCAAATGTGTTTCAAGACTTCAGCACATCAATCAGAGATAATACCCCTTTCAAAGCAGTGAGGTCAGTGGCTGGTGAGGCACTGGCTAGTATCAGAGCCAGATACACACAGGTTACATATTCACAAGTTACGTATTTGATTCTCATTATGTAGGCGATTGCAGTTCTACTAGTTATATCATTTAACAAACCAATTTGAACATGCAGGCTGGGTTCACTCCTATGCGAATTGGATGCGGCTTACAACGCATCCAATTCGCAGGACACTTGAAAACACATTGTTTTCAATGTGTCTTGTTCACATAGGTGCAGAGCATTCGCATACCGCGTGCGTTTTCTGTGCAATGCGGTGTGAATTCCCAGCCCATTATGTCCAATGGGAATGCATCTGACCTGCAGATGTGTTCTGCATTGAACAGGGATGTTTCTCCCTGCTCATGCCACCTCCCCCCTCCCTTCCTGGGCAGCTTCTGTGCTTTGAGAACGGACCGGAGCCGCTGAACAGTGGCTCCAGCCCCTCTCATAGGCAAACAGGCTGGAATTTGCACCACAATGGTGTGAATCCAGCCTTAAGCAATAATTCTAGTTCTAGACCTCCTCTGTAACTCTAAACTGGTAACCTGTAAAAAATTTGAAAGCACCGCCTATGGAGATTTTTAAGCACTGAAGTTTGGCGCCATTCCACAAGAAGACAGAGGCACTGTGAGCTCATCCTCTGTCTGCTGCAAACCGCTTGTGCCAGCTTGTATTTAAACTGACCACGCTGTATGTAGCTTCTGACAGGCTGCGCATGGAGCCCCGTACCTCTGGAACCATAGGTGATAGGAGCCCCAAATTTTGACCAGTGGTCAGTTAGGGCAAGTTTGGGGTCTCTGTGACCCCAGGTTGCCGAGCTACGAGCCTCAAAGCTTGATACTTTTTTTTTTTTTTTTTTTGTCCATGTTCATGGCAGGTGAGGCTCTGCCTCATCTGCCTCTCCTGACTGCACGTCCCTGGTTTGTACCGAATTACTACACAGCTTTCGTCTGAAAATATCCGACGGAACAAACACAAACCTTTTTCTCGTACAATACCAGATGGTATGATTTTTATGTAATCAGTGCAGTTTTCATCTGAAAATACAATACGAATACAATACATTACATCACTTCCAAATTTTTATTCTGTCGTACGAGAATTTTCGTAAGTTTAGTAACCTCTTCATTTTTGATATGGAGACTAGCATGCAAAAATAAATTAAATAAGGGATGATCATTCGTCCAATAATCTTATTGTGTGTACTAGGCTTTAGTCCTTTTTTAATTACTTGAGACTTTGCCCACATAATTGTTACTCCAGCAAGATAATCAAAGATTCGGAGAATACTGGCTGGCGTAAGGTGTAATTTTCTAATCCTAACATTTCCATAACTTGTCTTGGTACACCGTTTTGTCATACTTAAATACTGCATGTCTTGTCTCCAGGGTAGTTATAATGTTCCAACTTGCATAAAGTGATTTCTGATAAACTCTTGTGCAGTTGGTAATGTGTATGTAAACGTATGTTCTAAAAGATCAGTATCCTTAAATACAGATTGCCTTACATAACATTGTTAAAGTTTGTATATAAAAATGTAAGCCCTTTACATGTATTTATATACAGCTGAGAGCAACTTATTGTTTCATGGTGTTGGTCTTACATCTGTGGATGGTTTCTGAGTTTCATGAGACTAGCATGCAACAAAAAACGGACGACCGTTCGGGAAAATCTGATTGTGTGTATGAAGCTTTAGGCTGGATCAGCCAACCAGGCAGGGGTGAGAGAACCTGCCTTGTTCAATATTGTACCAGTGGGGGCAGATTTACTAAAGCTGGAGAGTGGTAAATCTGGTGCAGCTGTGCATGGTAGCCAATCAGCTTCTTACTTCAGCTTGTTGACAAAAACCATGGAAGCTGATTGGTTTCTATGCAGAGCTGCACCAGATTTTGCTCGCTTCAATTTTAGTAAATCAACCCCATATTTAATGTCAAACCTTTTAGCTTTTAGTAGATTAGGAAATGGTTAAAACTCCTGCTATGTTTTTTCCCCATTAGAGAGGAAAACATTCAATTTCTGTCCCAGAGAAACAGCAGGAAGTGAGGGAAATCTCTCCAAAATAAGCTAAATCTCCTCTCAGACAGTTGTCATTAGAAGTGTCTGCATTAATTTCCTCTTGATTCTAATTCCGATGACCAGGGCCGTCGTAATAGCATCATGTTCTCCTGGGCAAAATAATGCACTGGGGCCCCCTACCAGCTTGCCCCAATTTACGCACCAACTCTCAACAATTGAAGTATAAGCATAAGTTAAGCATATATTTATTAATATTTTCAATAAAAGCCATGTTAAACAATAAATAAAAATGCCATAAATCAAAGACTAATCAACACGAACACATTACAGGGGGAGGCAGAAGGGGACACTACAGGGGGAGGCAGAAGGGGACAGTACAGGGGGAGGCAGAAGGGCATAGTACAGGTTCTGGGACACTGTCATCCCAGAACAACTTAGAAAAAAGTGTGACTGTCCAGACGAATCCAGGTAAGTTGGCAAATATGATGTCATGCAAAACTATTGTGGGGCCCCCATGCATTTGGGGCCCCTGGGTAGTGCCCAGGGGTGCCCATGCATTAAGACAGCCCTGCCGATGACCAGTCCAAATTTATTTATTTTTTTTCTTGCTTTCGGCCTTGATGACATTAGTTGCAAGGACACACAGAGTGTGAATCTCCCCATTGGGATTCTAACCCTTCCCCACTAGGCCACACTAGGTAAAGTGGACTGTCACTCAAAAATTAAAGTGTTTCCTCCCCTTCTCCAGCCTGTTAAAAAAATGGCAGAATTTTTTTTTTTTTGCGGGGGGGTTTGGGACCTGCAAGCATCTGTTCTTGGTGGTACTCGTTGACCTTGCCTTGCATATTTAGCTGCTGACTGTTAATTTTCCTATTCCCCAGTGAATTCCTCTTTTAGGCCTCATGCACACAGGGGCTATCAACTGTTTTGAGCAGTGACGTTTTTCAGCTGTAAAAACGCTGTAACGCCAAATAACGCCGCTCACCAACGTTTTTGGACGTTTTGTATCCATTGAAAAAAAAAAGGCTCAAAAACGATAGCGCTAAAAAATGCTCAATAACGCTGCTGCAAAAACGCTCAAAAAAGCTGAAAAATATCACTGATGGGCTACTGACTTTTTTTAACGTCCTGTGTGCATGAAGCCTAATAACGTGCACTGCTCTAGTTACTGTGAGGGCAGTCATATTGTGCACGGACAATTGGCCTGCCCTCTAATGCTTATGTGCAGCTTATCTAATATGTCATTTAATGGAGTTGGGGTTTACTTACATAAAGGCAGCTGTATGTAGGAAACTATTTCACAAAAGAAAACCTTTTTTATCCTGTAGATTAGTTCTAATACAGAACTACCTTGCAGCTTTAGATACAGTTTCCTGGTCACTAAACCTTTTCTTCAACATAAGAAAAAACCTGCTGCAAGTTTAAGGCGAAGGTATCTGGAGGTACAGGAGCCCTGCAAATCTATTCTGCACCAGTGAAGGTGGTTTTGAAATATCCTTATACCTACAGCCTGTTTGCCGTTTTTTTGTGTTTAAAATACACTCATTAATTTAGTGGTAAATTATATGGCTTTGTCCTTTTGACCCCTTTCACACGGAGACGCTTTTCAGGCGCTTTCACGCTTCAGTGTGAAAGGGGCCTAAGTGCAGTGTTTTATGTTTTATTAATTTTTTTTTTTTTAATGATCGCACAGAGCAAGTTCTTTCTGTTCACTGTCTTTTTAAGGCCCTTTTCACAATGAGGCGCTTCTAAACTGCCAGTAAAACACTGAGTGCTTTTGAAGAACTTTTCAGGTGCTTTCAAAGAGCTTTCCATTAATTTCAATGGAGAGGGGCGTGTTTTCACCGCTCTGTCAGTGCACTACCCCACTGTGAAACATTGATTTTAATGGAAATAGATTTTCGTGAGCATTCACGCTAAAAAAAGCACCTCAGTATGAAAGGGGTCTTATTGAATCTCCATATTGACTCGCTGGCCATGCATGGATTGAAAAAATTTGCCCAGTTCAGCAGCGAATTTCGCTCAGTGTATAGGGACAGTGATAGTACAGAAGTTGATCTGCATTTTAACATCTTTACAACTAGTCTGTCGGATAGATGCTGCTCGTTCAGCATCACAGGCCATTGCTGGCAGAGCTGATCGTTGTATTCTGACAGCGGGGAAGTCTCCCCACGGTCAGATGACAATAACTCAATGGGAGTGATTTCCACACCCATGTGGATAGGGGAACTGGGCCAGTTTTATGAACGGGGTGGAGGGCATTGAAGTGAAAGTCAGTCCTCTAACTCAGGGTTTTTTAACCCGTGGTACGCGTAGCCCTGGGGTTACATGCACCAATGGCAGGAGGTACGCCCAGTGCCGTGTCTCCCGAGTACCGCCTCCCGCACACAGTGTCCCCGGCGGCTTGTTGTAGCATTGCACTGTGGTACAAACAGTGTTAAGCAGTATGTCCTGTGTGCGTGGGGGGGCGGGCGGATGTCAGGCTGGTGGCAGCTGCCCGGGTTCCTGCAATTGTAATTGTGCCCATTGCACTGCCCGCAAGATGTTTCTCCGGGCAGGGCTGACTGACCAGGGTCAGTAGGTGGCCCCATATCCTCCCATCTCCCGGCTCCTCCCTCTCACCAGCATGCCTCAGATCTCCTGCCATGTGTAGAACCCGTCAGTCCGGATGATGCATGCTCCGGCTCCCTAATCTCCTCTCCACTCTGCAATCATGCACATAGCCAGCACACTGCAGACAGGAAAGAAAAGGTGAGTCCTGCCTGTCACTTCCTATCACCCTGTGTCTGCTCAGGAACTACACATCCCAAAATGCCCAGCTATCAGTGCAGCCTCATCAGTGTCCATCAGTGCTCCCTATCAGTGCCGCCTAACAGTGTCTATTAGTGCCGCCTAACAGTGTCCATAAGTGCTCCCTATCAGTGTGGTCTAACAGCATCCATCAGTGCTCCCTATCAGTGCCCCCTATCAGTGTCCATCAGTGCCCCCTATCAGTGTCCATCAGTGCCCCCATCAGTGCCTCCCCATCAGTGCAGCCCCATCAGTGTCTCCTATAAGTGCCTCCTATCAGTTCAGCCTATCAGTGCCTCCTATCAGTTCAGCCTATCAGTGCCCATCAGTGCCTCCTCTCAGTGCTGCCTAACAGTGCTCATCAGTGCCGCCTAACAGTGTCCATTGGTGCCCCTTATCAGTGCCTCCTATCAGTGCTGCCTAACAGTGTCCATCAGTACCCTCTATCGGTGCCTCCTATCAGTACCGCCTAACAATACCCAACAGTGCTCATCAGTGCCTCCTATCAGTGACGCCTATCAGTGCCTCCTCTGAGTGCCGCATCATTAATGCCCATCAGTGCCCCTTTCAGCACCGCCTAACAGTGTCCATCAGTGCCCCCCATCAGTGCCGCCTAACAGTGTCCATCAGTGCCTCCTATCAGTACCACTTAATAGTGCCCGTCAGTGCCACCTATCAGTGCAATCTCATCAGCGGCCGTCAAAGCCGCCTAATAGTGCCGTCTATGATCATAAACACATACTGACATTACACACACAGAAACATGACACCCAAACAATAGAAATTACTTTTTTGAGACGGGGCTACTTAGGAAATTTTTTTAGACCTGCAGGGGTACTTCACCGTAAAAGGTTGAGAAACACTGCTCTAACTTATTAATTTGCATGCCTAAATGTGGTTTTGTGCAGTTGAGCAATGCAATTATAAACCTGTATTCTAGGTCTAGCAAAAGAGCCCTTTTTAATTGGTGGCCAATCCTTAGACTAAACTTATGGCAGCTGTTCATTTTTTCTTGATGTACAACTTCTGTTTCATAAATCCACACAAGAAATGGTTTGGACAACTCTCTAAGATTTGAACACAGCTGATATAATCAAGACCAGCGTGGCAACCCATCTCCAGGAAAAGTTGGAAATTCTGCTTCAACATCCCTTTCTACCATGAGTTAGGTGGCATTCAGATTGTTTTCCTTGGATTTATTGTCAGGGGTTACCTTAGTCAATTAGGATTAGAACTTGGATGAGGAGTAGGGGTATCATGGGATGCCCACATGACGGCAACCAACCTCAGGGGCAACACCTAGTATATACAGTCCTATACACAGCTCTTTTCCTTCCTCCAGCACTTCACTTGTTTTACAGAGTGAAGCTGCTGGTGATTCTGCAAAGTCTGTAGCAATGGCCCATTACAGGCAGGGACTCGCATCCCCTAAACTTGTGAAATGTAGAGTGACACCACTACCACGATTACTGCACTTCCTCCAGTGGTCACTGGTCCCAGCACCAGCATAGGATGGGCTGTATGTGTGGAGATGTCCCTCTGGTCGCAGCTGCGCTGGTGGCTTCCAGCGCTTCCTGATCCACGGGTACACTTGGGAGAAGCTGGACAATGTCCCTTCCAGATGTCAGGTGGAGTGGGGCGGGGTACGTATTTGGAGCATGCGTGCTCCTTCATCAGACCCCCTGCCAGCCCACTTTGCTGGGGATTGGCTGGGGCCCTCATCAATACTCCAAGCAGCTCCTTCTAGCCTTCACCCTCTACTTCTGGAAGGTTCTCCAAGTTTCCAGAGAGCAGGGGAAGTTACCAGAGGTGCTGCTTGCTGAGTCATCCAGCCTCCCTGAGTCACTCAGCCCTGACTCAGATTCAACCCAGACCTGGCTCTCAGTCAGGACAATTTACCTACTCTAACAATTGTGTACACTAGCACCTAACTAGAGGGTGCTACAGAACCTTTTAGTCTTTTCTGGTTGCTTCAAAGGATGTTCTTGGATGAGGAGAAAGGAGTGTCCAGAGTGATGACACACTTGATGGGAGGCAACAGTTGTTTATTGAGAGTAACACATATACAGATAAAGCCAATGTGTAATCTCCAAAAAGTTGTTTTCAAAGTTACACAGGGTTTTTCTTTCCAACATGCCTGGTGTGTCAGAATTATATTTTTGTAGCTGATGAATTTGTTTTTCCTTTTTCTTTAATTTTTTAAAAGTTATTTTAAAAATAAGCCAAAAAGAGTTTAATAGCATACTCGGAGGCGCCAGGCACTTTTAGACTTTAGTCAGATGCAGGAAAAACTTCAAGCTGAATGGCTCTGGCAAGGCAGCTCCTGTATAGCAAAGCTTCCCTTGATGTACACACAATGGTAGCTCAAACCATAAACGTACAGAAACCAGTGTTTAGACTTAAAACCAGATAGATAATATAGAGTCCGAGATAATTGTTGGTAAAAAAATTCTTATAAAACTGGTCAACCCTTTCGGGGGCAACACCATCCCCCTTTATCTGGGCTCAACAGAGGATAAAACTTGGATGAAAACCGTGACACAGATCTGTATTAGATCCATTTGTTAAACTCTCCACATGGTGTAACAACTTGACAGTAGTTCATCAGCAGTAGTGATCCTGTGTTGAACCCTAATGAATGGGGAATGGAGTTGCCCCCTGAAACATGTTGGCTGGTTTTATGACTTGTTTTATACCAACAATTAAATTACCGTAAACTCCTTTTTTTCCAGTTTTCGTCTGGCACTCCTTTCTGTATTTCTATAAAAAGGGTTTATCAACAGCAAGAAACGCTGGTGGGTGATATACCAACAAATATCGTTCTTCATGTGAAACTGTGTTGGCTGCAAATTGGGCAATGGGGATTGAATCTAAAATTTGCCTAACAGGGACATCTACTGAAATGAGAAGTTTTGTTATGTAATATACTTTATTTTTATATTTCTAGAATGCAATGTTCCCAATAATGTTTTATCAGAAGGCTGTATCTCATAACCAGTTATGTGCTTCTGATGTTGGATTGATCTGTTACTAGGTCACACTGGTATTAGATCTGCCATGTAGTCAGGGCTGGTGCTTGACTATTTTGCGCCCTAAGCAAGACTACCGGCACCCACCCCTCACCCTTCGGCCGCCCGCATCCAATATCCACTTGCAGTCGGGTGCTGATTGCTCTTCTCCTCCATCCTGAGTCGGGTGCAATCCATGTCAGGTATCTGCAGAGTTCAAGAGTTTTGTCAAAGACACCATGTGCTTCAGTGGAATTAAAAGAGGAACAATATATAATAGGTTTTATACTTGGCAATAAGCAGAAAGATTTCCTTGTACTAATTGGTGTTCGTAATATGCATTTCTTTAGTTTAAACTCAAAATATATATACTATGTGTGTGTGTGTGTGTATGTGTATGTATGTATGTATATGTATGTATATGTGTATATATTATACAGTTGTGCTCATAAGCCTGCCAACATTTATGATTTCTGGGCCATTTTTCAGAGAATATGAATGATAACACAAAAAACATTTCTTTCACTCATGGTCAGTGTTTGGCTGAAGCCATTTATTATCAATCAACTGTGTTTACTCTTTTGAAATCCTAATGACAACAGAAACTACCCAAATGACCCTGATCAAAAGTTTGCATACCCTGGTGATTTTGGCCTGATAACATGCACACAAGTTGACACAAAGGGGTTTGAATAGCTATTAAAGGTAACCATCCTCACCTGTGATCTGTTTGCTTGTAATTAGTGTGTGTATAAAATGTCAATGAGTTGCTGGACTCCTGACAGACCCTTGCATCTTTCATCCAGTGCTGCACTGATGTTTCTGGATTCTGAGTCATGGGAAAGCAAAAGAATTGTCAAAGGATCTGCGAGAAAAGATAGTTGAACTGTTTAAAACAGGAAAGGGATATAAAAAGATATCCAAGGAATTGAGAATGCCAATCAGCGGTGTTCAAACTCTAATCAAGAAGTGGAAAATGAGGGGTTCTGTTGAAACCAAACCACGGTCAGGTAGATCAACTAATATTCCAGCAACAACTGCCAGGAAATTTGTTTGGGATGCAAAGAAAAACCCACAGATAACTTGTGAAAGTTATTTGACAGTTGAAATACAGGACTCTCTGAAAACATGTGGTGTGGCTGTTTCAAGATGCACTTGAAGAAAGATCGGCTGCATGGTCGAGTCGCCAGAAGAAAGCCATTACTACGCAAATGCCACAAAGTATCCCACTTACAATACGCCAAACAGCACAGAGACAAGCCTCAAACCTTTTGGCGCAAAGTCATTTGGAATGATGAGACCAAAATTGAGCTTTTTGGCCACAGCCATAAATGCTAAAATTGGAGAGGAGTCAACAAGGCCTGTGAAACACAGAGGTGGATCGCTGATGTTTTGGGGATGTGTGAGCTACAAAGGCACAGGAAATTTGGTCAAAATTGATGGCAAGATGAATGCAGTATGTTATCAAAAAATACTGGAGGAACATTTGCATTCATCAGGCAGGAAGCTGTGCATGGGATGTACTTGGACATTCCAACATGACAATGATCTAAAAGATAAGGCCAAGTCGACCTGTCATTGGCTACAGCAGAATAACGTGAAGGTTCTGGAGTGGCCATCTCAGTCTCCTGACCTCAATATCACTGAGCCACTCTGGGGAGATCTCAAACGTGCAGTTCATGCAAAACAGCCCAAGAATTTCCAGGAACTGGAGGCTTTTTGCCAAGCGGAATGGGCAGCTTTACCATAAGGAGTCTAATCCACAAATAACACAAAAGACGTCAAGTTGTCATTGATGTTAAAGGGGGCAATACACAGTATTAAGAACTGGGGTATGTAAACTTTTGATCAGGGTCATTTGGGTAGTTTCTGTTGTCATTATGCTTAAAAAGAGTTGATTGATAATAAATGGCTTCAGCAAAACATTAACCATGAGTGAAAGAAAAGTTTTTGTGTTATCATTCATATTCTCTGAAAAAAGGCCAAGAAATCATACATTCTGCCTGGGTATGTAAACTTATGAGCACAACTGTGTGTGTGTGTGTGTGTGTGTGTGTGTGTGTGTGTGTGTGTGTGTATACATAAGTTTGCAGATCATCAGTTTGAAAGGGCATTCAGTGGTTGTAATACAATGCAGTCACAGCACAGTGGTAATCTTTCTATTTTTTGTTAAGTAAAACATATGATGATATATGTTTTCAGCTGTGTATCAACTGTAATACATAAATAAAAAGCATTAGCTCCCTGATTTCACAATTCACACTGTATAAAGTTATGAATGATGCATAATCAATCCTATTTTGGTACTGTGTTTCCTGTCTCTCTCTCCAGCCCCTATCTCTCACCGTACCAAATCATTATACTGCACTTTCGGGCCGGTTCACACCGCTGAGATGCCGAAACCCTGCGAATCCACTTGGCTTTGTTGCTGTCTGCATCCTCATTACAGTGCTGTCTTCTATATTTCCTGCTCTATCTCCTCTGCAGTGAAAACAAGAAAATCACAAACTGCAATAAAAACATGAAAGAGAATCCAGCTTTAAACATTTTAGATGAAGTCCACTCCAAGTCATTGCTCTGCAAAAAAACAAAAGCAACCAATCAAGCAACAGATCCTTTTCCATTTGTTCATGCTAAGCTTCTAAAAGCTGACTGATGTTTAATTACCCACCACTGCACTTGGCACAGTGTCAATAAAAAGTCAGTTCACAACGGAAATATTAGCTGCAGACTCCATGAGTTTGATTTACTAAAGGCAAATAGGCTGTTTGCTTTTCAAGGAAATTTCCCCTTAGATATATATATATATATATATATATATATATATATATATATATATAGTGAAATGTCTCTTTGCAAAAAAATACCCAATCACGTGTAAGAAAATGATTGGGTGATGGAAGTCTATTTGCCTTTAGTAAATCAACCCCCATGTATGAGATATTTGCACTCTTCCCCCCCCCCCCACACGTTTAACCACTTCACCCCTGGAAGGATTTCCCACTGTAGGACCAGAGCACTTTTTGCGATTCGGCACTGCGTCGCTTTAACTGACAATTGCGTGGTCACGCGAAGTTGTACCCAAACAAAATTTGCATAATTTTTTTCCCACAAATAGAGCTTTTTTTTGGTGGTATTTGGTCACCTCTGCATCATTTCTGATCGCCGCTATAAACAAAAATAGAGCGACAATTTTGCAAAAAAAAAAAAATATTTCTTACTTTTTGCTAAAATACAAATCCAAAAAATATATATATATATAAAAAAACAAACGTATTCATTGGTTTTGGCCGATTTTTATATTCCTCATATTTTTGGTAAAAAAAAAAATAATAATAATAATTCTAATAATCTGCGTTTATTGATTGGTTTGCGCAAAAGTTTCCGTGTTTACAAACCACGAGAATGCATTTCTGGCGTTTTTTTTTTTTGCTAGTAATGACGGCGATCTGTGATTTTTATCGAGACTTTGATATTGGGGCAGACATGTCGAACATTTTTGACACTTTTTTGGGACCAATGACATTTATACAGCGATCAGAAATTTAAATATCCACAGATTACTGTATAAATGTCATTGGCAGTGAAGGGGTTAACATGCAGGGGGAGATCTAGGGGTTAACTGTGTTCCCTAGGTGTGTTCTAACTGTGAGGGGGCTGGGCTGGCAGGGGCATAAGAGATCTAACTGATCCCAGTGACTCTTACATATGCCGCCTGACAGAACAGGGAACCGGCGTGTTTACTTTGGTGGTTCCCCGCTTTTTTCCTCTGGCAGGTCATCGCGGCTCGCCAGCAGACATCGGGTCCGCCTGAGCCGCGGGCACGACAGTGCGCCGTTGGTGTCTTGCCCCCTAGCTGTGTGCGTGAATCGCCACTTATATATGGTGATTCGTGAGACAGCGGCGCATTGCCACATTAAAGGTGCAGTAGCCGGTCGGGAACCGGTTAAGGGCAGCCTCTTCCTCCTGCCATCAGCCCATCAAAATCCATTTCCCGACCGCCCCATAGCAGATCTACTGCTACAGGGTTGGCCGTTCTGTGCAGAATCCCCTATATATACGCGAGTCTACACTTCCGCCTAGGGGTCAGGTGTGCGCCGCCGGCGGTCGCTTCTGCTGTCATTACTCACAGCAAAAGCCAATCTGTGGGTGCCGGGCAATGGATGTCTGCCGACACCTGTCGATCGTTGGGCAGAGACACAGAAAGGAGCTCTGCCTATGTAAACAAGCCAGAGCTCCATTCTAACAGAGGGAAAGTAATGGATTGTGTCCCTGCAAAGCAGGGAATAAAAGTCATTGCTTCTCTTAGTAAAAGCAGCACACAGTTTACACAAAAACACCGGCTAGGCACACAGTTAACCCTTTGATCGCCCCTGATGTTTAACACCTTCCCAGCCATTGTCATTAGTACAGTGACGGTGCATATCTTTGGTTCCCACAAAGTGTCAGTGTCCAATTGTCGCAATATCACAGTCCCGCTATAAGTCGCTGATCTCTGCCATTGCTAGTATAAAAAAAATAAATAAATACAAATTCCAGTATGTATCCTATAGTTTGTAGACGCTTTACTGCAAACCAATCAATATATGCTTATTGGGATTTTTTTTAAACAAAAATATGTAGCACAATACATATCGTCCTTAATTTATAAAGAAATTTGAGTTTTTTTTTTTTTAAATTATCGGATATGTAACCACTTCAATAACGGGCACTTAGAACACTTCCTGCCCAGACCAATTTCCAGCTTTCAGTGCTGTTGCGATTCGAATGAGAATTGCGCGGTCCTGCGACGCTGTACCCAAACAAAATTTTTATCATTTTGTTCCCACAAATAGAGCTTTCTTTTGGTAGTATTTGATCACCCCTGCGGTTTTTATTTTTTGCGCTATAACATAAAAAAGACCGAAAATTTTGAAAAAAAAAACATTTTTCTTTGTCACAAAAATTTGTATAAAGTACATTTTCTCCTTCACTGATGGGCACTGATGTGGCTACACTGATGGGCACTGATGAGGCTACACTGACGGGCACTGATGAGGCAGTACAGATTGGCACTGATGAGGTGGCACTGATAAGGTTGCACTGATTATGGGGCAAATATGCAGCACTGATGGGTGACACTGACGGGCACTGATACGTGGCACTGATATGCGGCACTGATGGACACTCCTAGGCGGCACTGATAGGTGGCACTGGGCACTGATGGGCACTGATAGGGGGCACTTTTAGGTGGCACAGGTGGGCACTGATAGGTGGGCACAGGTGGGCAATTATAGGTGGCAGTGGTGGGCACTGGCGCAACAAGCACTGTTAGGGATGGCACTGGCAGGCATCATACATGGGCACAGTGCCATCCCTACAGTGCATAATATGGCCCTTACCTGGTGGTCTAGTGGGGGCTCCCTGGTGGTCCTGGGCGGCCTCTGTATGACTTCCCTGGTGGTCCTGGGCGGCCTCCTTGTGATGTCCGGGGGGGGGGCCTCCTTCGTGGTCCTGATCCGGCTCCCTGGTGGTCCATTGGGGGTGATCCTGAGGGTGGCTGCGCTGATAAACGTTCAGCGCAGCCCCCCCCCCCCTGTCAGAGCAGCCAATCGGCTCTCCGCTGCTCAGGTCTGCAGACCTGAGCAGAGGAAAAGCCGATAAACGGCTCTTCCTATTTACACTGTGATTAGCCGCGATTGGTCACGGCTGATCACATGGCAAAAGGCTTCGGATCGAAGCCTTTTACCTCGGTCGGTAATGCGGTGGGTCAGACTGACCCACGGCACCACCGATCGCCGCGATGCTCGGCCCCAGGGGCGCGCGATCGCGAATTATCCTGAGGACTTCAGTCGACGTCCAGTCAGGATAGTGAAACACCCGCCCGGACGTCATTTGTCAATGCGCCGGGCGGGAAGTGGTTAATAGCAAGCAGAAAGTAAAAAAAAAATGTTTTTTTTTCTTTCAAAATTGTCTCTTTTTTTGTTAATAGCGCAAAATCTAAAAACACAGTGGTGATCAAATACCACCAAAAGAAATCTCTATTTGTGGGGGAAAAAAAGAACATAAATTTTATTTGGGTACAGCGTTGCATGACTGCGCAATTGTCAGTTAAAGTAACGCAGTGCTGTATTGCAAAAAAATGGCCTGGTCAGGAAGGGGGGGTAAATCTTCCGAAGGTCAAGTGGTTAATAAATATCAGGTTTAGGTGGCTTTTCACTTTAACGGAATCTGAGTATGAATTGATAGGCTAGAGATATACAGTTTTTGTATCCGCTGTTAATGAAAGCAGGTGGGTGATTGGCTTAATGAACATTGGAATTCTGGTGGGAGTGAAGTGTCCTAGTTCTAATTTTGGAGCAGGATTCCCTAGCAGCTTTTCACTACAGAGATTGCAACCATTCTGTTCAGCGCTTCACAGTAAGAACAGGAAACCATTAAAGTGCTGGAATATTGTTGGTGTCAATGCACTCGCCAGCACAGACTTGGCAGGGAGACTTGTTAAAGACAGATATACAGAGAATTTATGATGCTGCATTAAAATGATTTGCTTTTGGAATCCCCGGAGTCTCTGATCTAAAGGATTAAATACATTCCTTTACATTTTCCTTATCAGATGACTATGAAATATGAGATGGCAAAACTAAAGTGGTTGTATTAGATCTGTTATTACAGTGTATAGACTGGTACAGTATTGTAAACTTTAAATGATTCTTCTGCCAATATATAGATTTGTTCCTATTCCCTTTGGATTTATTTGAAGATTAAGGTAAAACTATTATTCCAATTTTGGATAAATTAGTGTAGCGGTACCCCCGTAGGGGCTGCTGAAAGTTTGTATTCCACTTGTCAATTCCGCCGAGCCCGTCATTCACTCCTCAATCACCCTTGAGACCATGAACAGTCCGGTGCTTTGTTTTTGTTGTTTTATTGAGGGGATTTGAACTTGGATGGGTAAGGGATTTATGGGATGCCCAAAGTTCAGTAAATGATCAATAGGAACCTCTGTATAGCCTTGACTTTGCAACTCCAGTCTCCTCCAGCACATCACTTGCTTTGCAGACTACTACTCTTTTTCTCTCTCTCTCTCCTGTACTTCACTTCTCCGCAGGCACAGCTAGCACATGTTTAGGCCTGACACTGGCTCCAGCCAGGCCTTCGCAGGGACACCCTATTACAGGCAAGGACCGCAGGCCCCTATGGTGTAGAAAAGAAAAGTTCAAGTGCTAGCTGTCCTTGGTGGACTTCTGATCCCAGTCAGTCCTCTTCAGGCCCTGCCAGCCCTCCCGGCTGCAGCTGCCCATCTCCACTGCCTGTAACATCACAGTCCTCACTGGCTCTACACCCATTCCAGATTGCATGCTCCCAATCCTCTCTGGCGTGCCTCCCCAACATTCCTGGCTGTGCATGTCACTCACTAACAACCGGTGGATCCCTCCTGGAGACTTGCCCGACAGTACTCTCCAGTATCTTCTCCTGCTCCTGGCCAGGACACCGCTGTGGTTTGTACAAGGGTCCCTTGCACTCCCGAGCTCCAGGTCCAAGGTCACCCCCCCAGAGTGGGGGGCTCCCTCAAAGGCCTAGTATTCCATCTCTCAATTCTTCCACCTGAACTCTCCTCGCCAGCTGGGCTGACCCTGGGTATTTCATGGAGGCCTGCCCCCTGTCAGTCCTAGTTGGGGATTGGTCAGGGCTCTCTGAGACACCCCAAACAGATCCACCTCTCTTCCCTTTCCCCTCCCCCTCTTCTAGAATCCTCTAGAAGCAAGAGGGGTAGGTGACAGAGAAGTGATGCCATCTGTGAGTCACCAGCTACTACCCTGGGCCACTTCCAGCTCACATAGATAAAAACAAACAGGCCTAGCTTCCAGCTAGGCCTGCCTAAATGTACCTGCACTCACAAAACCCACTTCTAGCACCTACCTAAGTAGAGGTTGCTACATTAGGGAAGAGTTAAAAACTCTCCTGAGTTTTAAAGCTGAACTCCATGTAGATATTAAAGTCAGACATGAATGCAGTTCTTTTTTTCATAAATCAAATTTTTATCAACTTTACAATATATAAGAACATGTACAACATTTCTTAATACATGGTATGGTTAAGGCATTTAGTACCAAAGCAGACAGTACCAACAGAAATTAAAGGGCTACTCCACTTTCATGGGGAAAAAAACAAATAAATAATATGGTGTACGCTATTGCAACACAAGTCATATTGTAATTGAATCTTATTAAAAATGACCTTTTCTTTTCAATCCGCAGCACTTTGGTTTTCTGTAAAATGCAATATGGGTACTTGGAGGTGTTCTGTATACATATGATGTACGGAACATCCCCCAGAAATGTAATTTCCTGCTTGTGTGATTGGCTCACTGCTTTTCCCAAAAGTCTACACTAAAATACAAGTAATTTTTTGTGCATTCCCTGCAAAAAAAGTCATTTTTGGTGAGATACTGCCAAAAGGAAATCACATCTAAAGGGATGCAGACCCTGCCACTTTCCTCCTTGGAGCCCTGCAGGTGCAGTAGCTGATTGATAATTATAAAATCACTTCCATACAGATTTAAATTTGCACATGGACACAGACAAACAAACAGCTATTTCTTCAGAAGAACAAAAGGTAGGCATCTGTAACAAAGCTTGTCAAAATCCTTGCAATGTACATATATCACCTAGAGGGGGATGATTTTTCTCAAGTTACTCTTTTAATGCATTTCTTTTGAACATCATATGATTTATTATATATATCTGTTTTAATTAAACTAGTGTACAGTAAATCTGTAAAGTATTTGCTGTGCTTCACTTCTTCTACATTTTGTTATGTTACAGCCTTATTTCAAAATTGATTAATTTCATTATTGTCTTCAAAATTCTACAAACAATACCCCATAATGACAATGTTAAAGAAGTTTGTTTGAAATCTTTGCAAATTTATTAAAAATAAACAAAAAAATTCCATGTACATAAGTATCCACAGCCTTTGCTCAATACTTTGTTGAAGCACCTTTGGCACCAATTACAGCCTTAAGTCTTTTTGAGTATGATGCTACAAGCTTGGCACACCTATTTTCGGCAGTTTCTCCCCTTCTTTGCAGGACCTCTCAAGCTCCATCAGGTTGGATGGGGAACGTCGGTGCACAGCCAATTTCAGATATCCAGAGATGTTCAATAGGATTCAAGCCTGGGCTCTTGCTGGGCCACTCAAGAACATTCACAGAGTTGTCCCGTAGCCACTCCTTTGTTATCTTGGCTGTATGCTTTGTTTTGCTTGCGTTTTTATCTAGCAAGGTTAATTGCGGGAAAACCAAGAAAGATTAGACTTCTGTAGTGTATCAATGCTTTACTAAACAGAAAATCTGCACATACAACTGTAGGATACACAATATAACACAACTCATAGCTTACAAAATATGTCTACAACATGCAAATCATCCTTACTAGCAAAATATAAGCATGTACAATATGTACGTATTAGGTAAACTAAACTGTTAATCAACTTAGGGTTTAAGATGTAATGTCCTTCTCAATTTCCTTGTTCAGTCCAACTCAAAATGGCTCCAAAGTCCCCCAGCTTCTAGCAGCCATGTGTCGCTCCTGTCTTCTCAAACACAACTCTTTGTCCAAAGACATGTGCCTTTCAAAAGGCCCCAAGCCCCTCCCACCAACTTCCTGTATACACAAATTTCTTGCAGAGATCTTTCTCTCTAGCTGTCTAACTAGTCTATCTACATATCAATGGAGGGGGAATGGGGGAAGCCTGAAAGCACATGGTCTAAAAATCTAAAGCCTATATTATTTTCTAAAGTCATTAATAGCCATAGCAACATAGCTTATGGTCAGTTACCTGTTGGAAGATGAACCTTCCACCCAATCTGAGGTCCAGAGCGCTCCGGAGCAGGTTTTCTTCAAGGATGTCTCTTTGTACATGGTTATATTCATCTTTACCTCGATCCTGACTAGTCTCCCAGTTCCTGCCACTGAAAAACATCCCCACATCATGATGCTGCCGATGCTGCCACCACCATGCTCATGGTCTTAGAGTCCCTCAAGTGCCAGGTGGGCTGTCATGTGCCTTTTACGGAGGAGTAGTTTTCACCTGGCCACTCTAAAAATACAGGCCTGATTGGTGAAACGCTGAAGAGATGGTCCTTCTCCTGCAAAGGTTCTCCTCTCTCCACAGTGAAATGCTGGTGCTCTGTCAGAGTGACCATCAGGTTCTTGGTCGCCTCCCTGACTAAGGCCCTGCTCTCCTGATCATTCAGTTTGGCTGGGTGGCCCGCTCTAGGAAGAGTCCTGGGGGTTCCAAACATCTTTCATTTATGGATGATAGAGGCCAATGTGCTCATTGGGAACTTCAATGCAACTGACAACTGACAATTTCGTGGTCATGCAACATTGTACCCAAATGAAATTGGCGTCCTTTTTTTCCCCACAAATAGCTTTCTTTTGGTGGTATTTGATTACCTCTTTTTGCTAAGATACATATCAAAAAATGTATATAAAAAACGAATTTATTCATCAGTTTTGGCCGATATATATTCTTCCTCATATTTTTAGTAAAAAAAAAATCGCAATCGGCGTATATTGATTGGTTTGCGTGTTTACCAAACCACGAGAATTAATTTATGGGTTAGTTTACTAGTAATTGCGGCGATCTGCGATTTTTAGCGGGACTGCGACATTGCGGCAGACATGCCGGACGTTTTTTTTGTGACCATGGACATTTATACAGCGATCAGTGCTATGAAAATGCACTGATTACTGTGTAAATGTCACTGGCAGGGAAGGGGTTAACACTAGGGGGTGATCAAAGGGTTAAGTGTGTTCCCTGGATAGTGTTTCTAACTGAGTGGGGAAGGAGAGTGATCGCTGCTCCCATAAACAGGGAGCATACAATCACACTCCTTCTCCCCTGTCAGAACGGAGATCTGCTGTTTACACACACGGATCCCCATTCTGTCACTGCGGGGGAGCGATCGTGGGTAGCCGTTGGACATGGAGTCCGTCCTGCCTGCTCCCTGGCTCCCCCTCTACACAGTGAACGCACGCCTCCGGCGGCAGGTGCGCCCACAGACCGCAGTCTTGCAGCCGCCGTCAGGTCATGGCGGTTTGCAATATCAGGCCAAGTTGCCGCCGTCAAGTCACGGCGGGCGGTCGGCAAATGGCTAGTAAATTTGCAAAGATTTCAAACAAACTACTTTCATGTTAACATTATGGGGTATTGTTTGTAGAATTTTGAGGAAAATAATGAATTGAATCCATTTTGGAATAAGGTGTAACATAACAGAATGTGGAAAAAGTAAAGCGCTGTGAATACTTTCTGGATGCACTGAAAGTTCCTGACTTAACTTGGTATTTGCTTTTTGCATTTCCCTCTTTAACTGGGAGAGGGAAGAGCAGGATGGGGATCCATTCAATTGTGGTGCATGCAAATGTCTTGACAATATGCTGATAGGAAGAGAGAGAAAAAGAATGACCCTAGGAGCCTACTGACACTCTTTCACTGTCCACTCAGCAGGCTGAGGATAGAGAAAGGATGCCATTTTATTCCTTAAAGTGGAACTAAATGTAAAAAAAAAACCGACAGGCAGGATTTTTCTTGCAAAAGAGGCATGCAATGTTTTTCTTCTGCAGTAAAGTACACTTATCTGCCTTTTTGCAAATCTCTATGGAATGTACACTGAGCTGTGCATTTACAGCTCAGTTTACATTGTGGCACACTGCAAGTGTGACCGGATGAGGGATTAGGAAGGTGAGGTGGATAGTCTATAATAGAGTCCAAACTGGGTCCAGAAAAGGCATTATCCCAAAAGTACAAGAGACAATAACAAACACCAAAGACGGGATGACTGCACTGCGAATGTGTGGGCGTGATGTCCTCCTGCTCTAGCCAATCAAAACAGCTGAAGACCAGCACCAGTAATTGTGCTTATTGTTCCACTGTAATAGAGAATAATAGCATAACTGGCTGCACTGTGTGATGGGGCTGGATACATCTCGGGACTGTATAGACAGAAATACAAAGCCTTTGGCAGGTAACACAGGTTGTTTAACTGCATTTGCAATTTTAGTGGAGGGTGGAGTTGAGCTTTAAATCTAACCTTTGCTGGGAAGCAGCAAGTTGGAGAGAAGCCCAAAATCCTAATTTACATACTTTGTTCTGGGTCGTTGGCTCAAACTAATGAAGTTGTTGGGAAGCTGGGCAATAGATTTTTTTAGAAGTTAAATTTAGAAATGTCAACCTTCATATTTATCTTGGTATGGATTTTAGAATATCAAACTTGTGTAGTCAGGAAGTAGCAAAAGAGACAATAGTTTGTAAAGGTCTAAAACCCATCCACAGTAGCCAAAAGAAGCTTCAAGTTACTGTATTCTCGTCTTTTTTTTTTTTTCCTCTCTCGGTCTCTCTTTCTGACTAGTTGCTGTAGATAACTGCAAAGGATATATGTACAATACAGTTTTCATTAGGCATTATTATATATGGCTGGCGTATATCATTATTGGGCATCCAAGTTCTGTTATATCATGGCTAAAAATATTTCTTGAGCTTCATTTTCTGTCCAAAGAAATACTGCAGCTCCCTGTCTTAAATATATTTTTCCCTTTTTATTTCCAGCACCGAATCAATTACAGATTGCATACATTACAAGAAAATCTATTACCATTATTACTTGTCATGACTTTATACATTTTATGAGATTGCTCTTAATTTGTGTGCTGTCGTCTTATTTGCTGTGCTTTTAGCAAAGACGCAAAAGGCATTGAAGCAGTGAAGTCATTGTGGAAATGAGATGGCTTTATCTTGGCTGCTAGGCTAAGTAATGAACTCTTCCCAGAATTCTGTGTGCTTCCAATAAGATAGTCCAGAAAGCTTATAAGGCAAGGAGATGTCAGAGAAACTTATTTTTAATTGTTAGGCTATGGAACCTAGCTGACGTCATGGTGCTTCTCTTTTGAACAACGTAGGATGGTTTAAAGAACGAATTTGGATGTCCTGCTGACAAAGCACCATGGGACTCGCATATAGGTCCCAGCTTTATACTTGGCAGAAGCTGCTGATTGTATTTCACAATAATTGGATCTGTTGCTATAAGAGTCCTTGTCCCTCTTTCAGACGTTCTGTTAGTTTAATATGAAATGACTCCTTAACATCTCAGAGGATTGAAAACATTTCCATGTGAACACACACGTCAAATTCAAATTAAGGTAAAGTGGGTGGACTTTGTTTTGTTAGCAAACCGTGAAATGATTTATTTGTCTGGAGTCCCTTTCTAAAGCAAATCAGTACTTTGTGCATGCAGAGCAAAGAAGCAGCTTTACTGAATAGCAAAAATGGTAAAGAGCCTGTATTTGCACCCATCGACCACCAAAGCATTTTCTTCTAAATCGTTGGGTGAGATCTGTGACAAACCCAACCGGTACAGGGGCTTTTGGAGGGTACAGCAGGGTAGCCTCTTGCCTACTGACTATGGGCCCTAGCATTTGAAGGACCTATGTGCAGTTCGTAAGATGTCCTGTTATATAATGCAAGATGACTTCTTACCACATTTAAAAGTCAAGGAAGCCATGATGGTCTCTGTCAACTTGAAACTCAGTGAGAAGATGGATGTGACATGAAAGCTGGCTAATGAGATTTGGACAGCCCTGGGTCTTCTTGAATACTGGTGCTGGACTGTCTGGTGGGTGGACTCCCTGACTAATCAAGGCTAGGTCAGGTTCTAGCTGTTAATTAAATCATAGTTAGCTGTTGACTGTTCATTAGGTGTACTGTTAGATGTACTGATGATATTGCCTTTTAAAGTTTGCATTGTTTAGGATAATTTGATCAAGCTCTTATCTGCTTTTGTGTGGTATACAGGAAGGTAAAAAAGTATTTGATCCCCTGCTGATTTTGTACGTTTGACCACTGAGAAAGAAATGATCGGTCTAATTTTAATGGTAGGTTTATTTTAACAGTGAGAGACAGAATAACAACAAAAATATTGAGAAAAAGTACATTGATTTGCATTTTAATGAGTGAAATAAGTATTTTACCCCTTTGCAAAACATGACTTAGTACTTGGTGGCAAAAACCTTGTTGGCAATCACAGAGGTCAGACGTTTCTTGTAGTTGGCCACCAGGTTTGCACACATCTCAGGAGGGATTTTGTCCCACTCCTCTTTGCAGATCCTCTCCAAGTCATTAAGGTTTCAAGGCTGACGTTTGGTAACTCGAACATTCAGCTCCCTCCACATATTTTCTATGGGATTAAGGTCTGGAGACTGGCTAGATCACTCCAGGACCTTAATGTGCTTTTTCTTGAGCCACTTCTTTGTTGCCTTGGCCGTGTGTTTTGGGTCATTGTCATGCTGGAATACCCATCCACGACCCATTTTCAATGCCCTGGCTGAGGGAATGAGGCTCTCACCCCGTCCATCGTCCCTTTGATGCGGTGAAGTTGACCTGTCCCCTTAGCAGAAACACACCCCCAAAGCTTAATGTTTCCTCCTCCATGTTTGACGGTGAGGATGGTGTTTTTGGGGTCATAGGCAGCATTCCTCCTCCTCCAAACATGGTGAATGAGTTGATGCCAAGAGCTCGATTTTGGTCTCATCTGACCACAACACAGATGTTCATTGGCAAACTTCAGACGGGCCTGTACGTGTGCTTTCTTGAGCAGGGGGACCTTGTGGGCAATGCAGGATTTCAGTCCTTCATCGTGTAGTGTGTTACTAATTGTTTTCTTGGTGACTATGGTCCCAGTTGCTTTGAGATCATTGACAAGATTCTCCCTTGTATTTCTGGACTGATTCCTCACCGTTCTCATTGAAACTCCACGAGGTGAGATCGTGCATGGAGCCCCAGACAGA
The DNA here is from genome assembly GCA_018402905.1 of Glandirana rugosa. Classification (NCBI taxonomy): domain Eukaryota; kingdom Metazoa; phylum Chordata; class Amphibia; order Anura; family Ranidae; genus Glandirana; species Glandirana rugosa. The sequence continues at coordinate 33,685 of BLSH010026853.1, forward strand.
GGGAGATTGACAGTTATTTTTTGTTTCTTCCATTTGCGAATAATCGCACCAACTGTTTTCACCCTCTTGACAAACTGCTAGGCGATGGTCTTGTAGCCCATTCCAGCCTTGTGTAGGTCTACAATCTTGCCCCTGACATCCTTTGACAGCTCTTTGATCTTGGCCATGGTGGAGAGATTGGAATCTGATTCTGTGGACAGGTGTTTTATATAGGTAACAAGCTGAGATTAGGAGCACTCCCTTTAAGAGTGCTCCTAATCTCAGCTTGTTACCTGTATAAGAAGACACCTGGGTGCCAGAAATCTTGCTGATTGATAAGGGATCAAATACTTATTTGAGCGACAATAACCTCAATAACCTCAATCTATGATTCACAGGGCATATGAGTTCCCATTGCATAGATTTTCTAGATGTCACTTTAACAGGATCTGGCAACATCATAGAGTCAAAGCTTTTCAGGAAACCACTGGCAGGTAATGCTTTGTTGAGGGCTGACTCTGGTCGTCCAAGGCCTACTATCGGGGATCCCGGTGGGACAATTTCTGAGGCTAAAAAGGATTTGTAGTGATGACCACAACATTCTTGTGGAGTCCCAAAAAATGAAAGATCGTTTCATGGGTAGAGGATACTCAGAGCATGTTGTTACTAGAGCTATTAATATAGCCACTAACACTACCAGAGAGTCCCTATTCAGGGATAATGGTAAGGGAGGGGCCAATAGGTCCAGGAGGTCCTTCTCAGCGTCCCAATTTTTTCTACACCATACAGCATGGAATATAGAAAATTAAAATGTACTATAAGGAGGTTTTTACCCACACTTTTTAATGATCCTATATATGCAGCAGTGTTATCCAAAGGCATAAGAACAGTGTCTCGCAGAGCCCCTACATTGGGCCAGACTCTTTCTCCTAGCTTATTTAGCAGCAAAAGCCAATTGTCCCATTGGCTGCAATTTAAAGGTTCTTTCAAATGTGGCAAAAGTACATGTCCATGCTGTCCGCACATCAAAAAAAAAGTAACTCTGTCCTTTCTGTCACCACCAATAGAGAGCATAAAAATAAATATATTATTAACTGCAAAACAAGATTTGTGGTATATATTATCACTTGCAATCTCTGTTCAATCCAGTATGTCGGTCGTACAACCTGACGATTAAGGGATTGTCTAAATGATCATTTGTATGATATACACAAAAATCAATGCACCAATGTCACATGACATTGGAACGAATGCCATGAAAAGAATGAGAGAGGGGGGGGACACATTTAGATTGTTGTGCAAGTGAGAGGCATACTAGATATTCATTTTCAATTCCAGAAAGCCCCTCGGGCTCAACCATGAGTGGGACATTACGTATTTCTATGAATAATGGATATTGACAGTATGGGATCCATTTGTGGTTTTCATATCTATGGCTATAATGAGTCATGGGTGTGCATATGGGCTGCCTTAATACTAAGACTAATATATATATGCAGTCATTTTACATTTATTTAATGTTTAAATCTTAATTTTTAACATCATTGTAACATCTAGTCATTCCCTCTATCTTGGACATTCTAAGGATTTCTGTCCACTCATTTAATTTGACCTAGTATCGTCTCTGGCACTGCTCTCTGGTATGCATGTGTATGTGTTCTTTGGGGTCCTGTATACGTTCCATTACCCCTGCCTGCTTTTTGAACTTTTTCAGTTTCTCAGTACAGCGCTCCTTCAGATTGCAGTCCCGCTTCAGTGCCGTGTTTGATTGTTAGGCTTCATGCACACAGGAACAGCCATAAAACGTCAGTAGCTTATCAGTGACTTTATTGAGCGCTTTTGAGCTTTTGTGAGCATTTTTGCACTGGCGTTAGTGAGCGTTAATGGGCGTTTTTGGGCGTTTTTGATATTAACTCCCATTACCCACAATTCATCTCAGCAAAGCCTCAAATAAGGTTGCCCAACGGTTGTGATCCTTTTGTAGCATGTTGTAGCATTTTTGTAACGATTTGTTACATTTTATTACAATTTGTAGTACTTTGTAGCATTGTTGTGGCACCTTATTTTTCCTCTTTGCTTTGGCTCACATAGTTAGTCAGGTTGAAAAAAAGACACAAGTCCATCTAGTTCAACCAACATTACATTACGGTCTTTTCCTAATTCTAGTACACTGGGATATCAGCCTTTATGCAGTTAGATTTAATTTAGTTCTATTTTTCATTATTATTTCAATTTTGTTTTACCCACTAATTTTCTCAATAAAGCCTTTGGTATCTCGGGTTTGTATAACGTATAAGGTAGAGTGTTAGTCTTAGGGGTCCTGTGTTACATTAATGTCAGCTCCGCACCAGTCTATGTGTTTGCACAATATGTGCTAGACATTCACAATACAATCTGGGTGATCAATCTAATTGCCTGAGACAATTCGGTTAACTATGGTGCACTTCGGATGCTTTCACTTACAAATCTCTTTGTTTGCTCATGCTCTGTCTCCTCTATTGTTTTCTTTCTTCAACGGATATAGGGGGAAAAAGGAAAAAAATGGGGGGAAAAAATTGGGACTTTAAATGAAGCCATGGCCTGGTAAGGCCTTCCACTTCCATCCCTGCCTTGTAAAGGAAACTAATTTTGCAGTGTTGCAAAATTTGGGAAAAGTGGAACTTTAATTGAAGCACATGAGGGATACACAATAGACTGGAGATGTTCACAGAAATGTAATTTGTGGATATAAATACACTGAAGCATATAGTCAAACATTACATAGTAAAATGTCAATCAAAACGTCAAATAAACGACAATACAAATTCATAACAATGGATACAACTTTGTTAAACTCAGTACATTGCCCCCATCCATCAGGTATTTAATGTGCAGACTGGTAAAAATATACACAGACAGGTCTGCGTGGCCAAGGACCTCGTTGTTCCTATTGAGGTTTGGTGTATCAAACGCATAAAAGGTTAAGTCCACGGCAGCTTTTAGCTCGACGTACGTTTCGTGGCTTGGAGCCACTCATCAGGAGCAGGCTCGTGGTGGGTCTAAAAAAATGAATATAGGATCAGAAATTGACAATGTAAAAACATTGGGGGTATGAATCCCTCCATAAACTGTGCAAGCAAATTACAACACTCATATGATGGTGATGCACCGTCAGAGCCAAGGCCCCGTCCAGGGCCATCCGGGAAAAGGATAGATGAAACTTCAACTATGGGTCTTCGTATCACCAGGACGCCCTCATCCACCTGGGGTGATGCCGACTGTGGGTTGCTGCCATCATGCCCCCTGCCACAGCTCCCGGCCCGGATGGCCCTGGACGGGCCCTTGGCTCTGACGGTGCATCACCATCATATTAGTGTTGTAAGTTGCATGCGCAGTTTGTGGAAAGATTCATACCCCCAATGTTTTTACATTGTCAATTGCTGATCCTATATTCATTTTTTTAGACCCACCACGAGCCTGCTCCTGACGAGTGGCTCCAAGCCCCGAAACGTACGTCGAGCTAAAAGCTGCCGTGGACTTAACCTTTTATGCGTTTTATACACCAAACCTCAATAGGAACAATGAGGTCCTTGGCCATGCAGACCTGTCTGTGTATATTTTTACCAGTCTGCACATTAAATACCTGATGGATGGGGGCAATGTACTGAGCTTAACAAAGCTGTATCCATTGTTATGAATTTGTATTGTCGTTTATGATTGACATTTTATCATGTAATGTTTGACTATATGCATCAGTGTATTTATATCCACAAATTAAATTTCTGTGAACATCTCCATCGGTCTATTGTGTATCCCTCATGTGCTTCAATTAAAGTCCCATTTTTCCCAAATTTTGCAACACTGCAAAATTAGTTTCCTTTTCAATGGATATAGGAGAGAGAGCAGAGCAAAATGCACATATTTTAGATGTTGCCGAAATACGAGAGAGGTTTTTCATTTAGGATCTTGTTCCTATTATCATGGCTATAGGTCTTTGCAGGATTCTTTCCAGTTTCCCCTACACCTGGCCATTGAGTAGTATTTATTATTCATTATCACGAGAGAAGTGACAACTCAATCTTTCTGTATATGACGAAAAAGATTTTTTATACATAAAGCACAATTTCTTTTTTTATGTCTTTTATGCATTTAGTTGGTTAAACATTTCTTTTTGTGTATATATATACTTAAGTTAGTTTTCTGTATAAAGTCAACACACAGTGGTTAATTGGTGTTTAATGATTTAATTGATTAATCAGTGTTGTAATTGACGCTTTTTATGGTCTTTCATGTGTATATATACCAGTACATGTGCAAATGTTTTTCTAAGCTATGACTAAGCACCCATAGATGCGAAACGCTTTTGATCAAGAAATAAAAATCATTGCACAGGAGTGTGGTCATCCAGTCCGGTTTCTTTGTTCCAAATGCTTATTTCACTCATTAAAATGCAAATCAATTTATAACTTTTTTGAAATGTGTTTTTCTGGATATTTTTGTTGTTATTTTGTCTCTCACTGTTAAAATAAACCTACCATTAAAATTATAGACTGATCATTTCTTTCTCAGTGGGCAAACGTACAAAATCAGCAGGGGATCAAATACTTTTTTACCTCACTGTAAATTCTGTGTGAATTTACAATAAAGAATAATTTCCAGTTTGCACCTAAGCTAGTGTCATCTAGTTCTTGGGTGCAATTCTTAGCTATAATACCTGGCTCCAACCATACACTAGTTCAGTGTGAATTTACAGTAAAGAATCAGTTTCAGTTTGCACCTAAGCTAGTGTCGTCTAGTTCTTGGGTGCAATTCTCAGCTATAATACCTGGCTCCAACCATACACTAGTTAAGCGTTAGGACCCCAGCCCTTCTTTCTGCACACATGAAAGTGTCTGATTTGTCTTTGGTCTCGGACATGCAAACAGGGCAGTAGGTAGCACATGGAAGGTAAGCTACATCACATTACTGCCATCCAGGTAGCCTGTTATTTTACCCTAACTAGGCATAGTACAAGTTGATATTGCATACACATTCTGGTATAAAAAAAAAAAAAATCTGATTGTAGAACATATCACTACTGCCCTTTGCATGACTCGATTCCCTTCATAGAGAGCTTCTAGGTTGAGCTTTCACCCTTTTCCTAAACTCCACCGTGGTTGTATTGTGGTGCATCATCCTTACAATGCAATGGAATTTTCATTTGCTTGTGTAGTCATGCAGTTGTCTTGAGTGTTGTGTTTGTTTTTTTCTAATTAGTAAAAAAACAAACATTAATTGGACACTTGTGTACATTTTCTTCTGGAATCTCTAACGAGCTGGAAAATTGAAAATGGGAACCTTTTCCAAGAGGAATATGTAGGCTACCTTAGCAGATTACTCCTTATTCAAGTGTTAGATGCCTGGCCGTCATGCTGACCCTCCAACTTCAATACTTAGAGTCTGAGAAGAGATAATAAGAATCTCCAAATTTATTTGAACTTTCCTGGTCTCTATACTTGGAGTCAGTGCTCCAAATGCTGTATTGTGTGGAAGTAGGCCCTGAGGATTTTAATTTATATTGAAAGGTTTGCTTCAATACAAAAATAAAGGTATGGAAGGGAAAACCTGTAAGAATAGGAAAGTCATAAAGTCTGCCTGAGAAGTGCATGTTGGGAGAATGCAGTTACCTCGGAGTCTGCTGTATGCAGGAGGAAGCTTCTACTTCGTCTTCTCTCCCCCATTCACCATAGTTAAACATTTTTATATTTTTGGCAAATCTTAGGTACAGCTCACACAGAAGACTCCAGTTGTGGCACAGACAGCAATACAAATCTAAATACATTTATATTAGATATCTAATCATTACTATTCAGAATCATGAATGACCATCTCTTTTATTATTTGGCTAGATTGATTCAGTGAGACTGCTCCGTTGCAACAAGAGTATCTTCGAACCAGGAATGGGGGCTTGTGGAAGTAACAAATATGCAGAATGCAGCAAGGGTGGTAATAGAAAGATAGTTTGTTGGATGATTAGCAAATAAACAAAAAAAAGCCGACTTTCTTCGGGGGTTCACACAATTCCACTTCATCAGGGCTAAAACACTGTAAGAAATTAATACACACCTATACATTAACATTTGTACGATGTTATGCTATACATAAGTTAAAAGATTCATATATATATATACATACTCATGGAAATAATGTAAAAGTGACATAAGAACAATCAAATAATGCTCATATAAATGAAAAGGAAACATGTTTGTTAATTTTCTCAGTAGAATGCAGATAAAACCAAGCTAAGCCAGAAATGAACATTAAAAGAGAAGTATGGGTATTTTTTGTCTTTTTTTTTTGTCTCGTTTTAGAATCATACTTGCCTCTGTGGATGGAGCATCGGTCTGTCCCCCGCTGGCTCTAAGACTGCGAACTGAGTGATCAAATGCCACTGATTGCTCGTTTCTCAGTGCTCCTTGAGCAGAGAGCTGGTCACCACTTTCTGCTCTGCCCCCCCCCCCGCTCAATGTAGATCTGTACTGTGGAGGGGGCAGCAGAGGCTCTCAGCAGCTCAATTAGAGGCTGAGCCAGGTGCCGGTCCAGGCACCTGGGCAGATGCTGACAACATGGTCACTATCTTTCCCAAACATGTGACCTCAGCCGACAGCAGACCTCAGCCTGCTGTCAGCTGAAAATGGACCATAGGAGTGCATAACGAACTGCACTCCTGTGAATCGCAGGAGAAAGCTTTGGCTGTACTTCTCCTTTAGGCTGCTTTCACACTGAGGCGTTTTACAGACGCTATTTAGCTAAAAATAGCTTCTGTAAAGAGCCTCGAAATTCCCCCTCCCCAATCCACCCCAATGTGAAAGCCCTGAGTGCTGGACGTTACAAAAAATCCTGCAAGCAGCATTTTTGGGGCGGTGAGGGGAGCAGTAATATACCGCTCCTCTACCGCCCCTGCCATTGAAATGAATGGCAAGCGCTTCCGAAGCGGCTGCACACCGCCTCGGTAGCGCTGAGCTCTGGCACTTTTAACCCCTTTTTAACCCCTTGTGGGGGGTTAAAAGCGCGGCGCTCCCGCCCGCATAGCGGAGCCCTATCGCTGGTAAAACTTCGCTAAAACTAAAGGGGTTTTACCGTGACCGCGGCTACCGCTTCAATGTGAAAGTAGCCTTAGTGTTGCCTGGTATTGTAAGTAAATTTAGGATGTGGACTTTTTAGGCACATAAACTCCAGCCCATTGTTTTAAAAATGAATAATCTTTATTACAATATCATAAAATGATTCATAGAAGTATATAATAAAATTAACAATAAAAGCAAGTGCACCCTATAGGTTTGGAATAGGTGTATTCCTGCTGGAAACATAGGCGCTATACAATAACATGGCACAGTATGATTTATGCTCTCAGAATCTCCCTTTTTAAATACAGGGGTTCCACCTTCCAAAACACTACAGCTCTACATGTTTTAAGTCCCTTCTTCATATACTTATGGTGCATCTATATGAGGGAAATATGCATATATAATACAAACAAATACATAAAATGACAACTCTTGTGATGGTAGAATAGTACATATACACATACAAGATACAAATCACTGGTACAAAACAATCAGTCAAGTGGAGACTGCGAAAACCAGCGTAGACATTGATCCAGTGGTGGGCGCAACAGTGGGCTGTAAAAAAAACAGCAGGAATGATTGGTACTCTCTAATACACACCAACAACCTACCTCCCAACATTTTGAGATGGGAATGAGGGACACCTATCAGCAAACGTATGCAGGCAAAGGATGCATCCCTTGCCACGCCCCCTTAAAGGAGAATTGTACAAAAAAATAAGATTGGTTAAACCCACAAGTGCTTTTTTTTACCACTACTTTTCCTTTATGCTGGCTTTTGAAATTTTCAAATGCAACAATTTAGAAATCAGATGAAAGGTTTAGTGCCGGAAAGCACTTTTTAATAGATAAAAAGTGCATTTTATATACATCTATATAGACCAGACCGAAATGAGGGACAGAGGGACATTGTTCCAAATCAGGGACAGTCTCTCGAAATCAGAGACAGTTGGGAGCTATGCAACAACACCCATTATTAGAGTCTAAAGACTTCCATGCAACACTATACATTTAGCCGCTATAAATGCATGGATATCCACTGTACCAATAGTTGTACCATACCTAACCACAAAGGGGTCGCAGTTGTCAGAGTCTACAAAAATATTAACCTAAAGGGAGACCCCCATTAGTTTTCAAAGCTGTAAATAAGATTGAGACATAAATGGTAGCCAGCCTTCAAAGTTTAGCTTAAAAGGATCAGCGTTATTAGTCTTGATGGGCCAATACAATAGCAAGTGTGAATCCACACACATCTAGAAAAAGTTATCTGCAGTCTGGATTCTTCTAACGATATTAATGGACAAGAGGACATAAATCAGACGCTTGCCCTCCAAACTGGAAACTCTTAAAAAAACAAAGCAAACAGACCCCAATGGGAAGGTCAACATTACTGGTAAAGGGAATAAGCTACATGGGTATAACCATACCAAAAGGCCAGCACCAGCTGCAGCCTAACATTTACCTGGTCTCATTGTTAATGACAGATCCCCTCCATCTAGGTGTACCCAACAGCTCACAACCACATGTCTCTCTCTGGAGTGTATCCTGTTCAACCAGTCTACTAGCATTTTCAGTAACAGATCCTACTCCAGATATTATGGGCCTTCCTGGAGGTAAAGTAAGGCTTTTATGTATTTTAGGGATGGAATAGAATGTTTGTTCCCGAGTAAATTGTGTATTCAAGTAATCATAGGTATTGTCAGTTAATGCCTCTAAGCAGCCTTAATCATTTACAGTTGTGTTCAAAATTATTCAACCCCCACTGAAATTGATTGTTTTGTTCGGTTTGACATTGATTATGATCATTCAGTCATCCTGCTTACAATTAAATCAAAGAGGCACCTTGTTTGTAAGATAAGGTAGGGATTTTATGTATTTTCGGAATGAAATGGAGGTCCTTCCGGGTATTATAGACCTCATCCTAGACAATGACTTTTACGATCATCTGACCAACTTGTCCTATGTGAGGTCTCTCTCTGTACACCAACACTCGACAACCCATGTGGATCTACCTCCCCTAGACAGTAATTGTTACTCTGGTCCATTTACAATCCGACGTCGACCACGACCGGAAAACCATACCAATATGGGTACATCGAATAAGGGAAATGGTCATTACAACTGGAAGGGTAACCCCAGACAAACGAAACAAAAAAAT
>BLSH010026853.1:55590-69083 GCA_018402905.1 Glandirana rugosa
CTCACAAACCCCAGTAATAGTTCAACCTTATAACGTGACACCGGGTCAGAGGCTTCCCTCCCCTAGTACGAGACGAAGTCATACAGTGTCATGTACAACCGTAAGTACCAAGGGAGTTACTTGACATCGAAGGGTCACGGTCGTCGTGAGTACGTCGGGGTCTGGTACTGTGAGGGTAGGAGTGCTGCTGGCACTGGGAAGCTACAGTTCATTGAGGGAACCATGAATGCCAACATGTACTGTGACATACTGAAGCAGAGCATGATCCCCTCCCTTCGGAGACTGGGCCACAGTGCAATATTCCAACTTGATAATGACCCCAAACACTCCTCCAAGACGACCACTGCCTTGCTATATAAGCTGAGGGTAAAGGTGATAGACTGGCCAAGCATGTCTCCAGACCTAAATCCTATTGAGCATCTGTGGGGCATCCTCAAACGGAAGGTGGAGGAGAGCAAGGTCTCTAGCATCCACCATCTCAGTGATGTCAACATGGAGGAGTAGAAGAGGACTCCAGTGGCAACCTGTGAAGCTCTGGTGAACTCCATGCCTAAGAAGGTTAAGGCAGTGCTGGAAAATAATGGTAGCCACACAAAATATTGACACTTTGGGCCCAGTTTGGACATTTTCACTTAGGGGTGTACTCACTGTTGTTGTCAGTGGTTTAGACATTAATGGTTGCATGCTCAGTTATTTTGAGGGGACAGCAAATTTAAACTGTTATACAAGCTGTACACTCACTACTTTACATTGTAGCACGTGTACAAGTGTCATATCTTCAGTATTGTCACATGAAAAGATATAATATATTTACAAAAATGTGCAGGGTGTACTCACTTTTGTGAGATACTGTATATAAAAATGTGTTGACCTTTTGCATTAGTTACACTGTTTACTTACAGTATACTGTTTCATTTCTTAAAGTTTAACTAGTGGTGGTATTTTATTCCCCCGAAGAAGCAAATTTTGTCGAAACGTGTCGGGATAAGACACAACTCTGCGACCAACCCTTGTAAAGATGTCTCAATAGTATCAACTGGATACATGTATATTTTCTAACTGTCTGATTTCAATATGTATAATAAAATGTATATGTTTTATATTTAAGTGTTTCTACCACTGTTCTTGGGCACCACTATAATCCCATAAATCAGTAGTTCTCAACTCCTGTCCACAGAACCCACCAACAGGCCAGATTTTAAGTATTACCTTGGGGAGATGCAGACTAGAATACTGCAATCACCGAGCAGCAAATGATATCACCTGTGATGTATTTCAGTTATCCTGCAAACTTGGCCTGTTAGTGGGTCCCGAGGACAGGAGTTGAGAACCGCTGCCATAAATATTTGCTATTCCTATGTATTCACTAGGGATGAGTTGCCGGATTTAACGTCATCACCCGGGCTTATACTATAAAGAAAAAAATGGTATTTAGAAAAAAAAAAAAAAAAGTATTTACCATTTTAAATGGAAATGAGGATGGGCATTGGATTGATTAAAGGTTAAAAAAAAATGGATGGAACTGCACTTTAATAATAAAGTATCAAAAAGAATAAAATGTGCAGTACTTTTTTAAATAAGAGAGAGGGTGCACAATACCCTCCTGTGAAAGAATGTATCCCCTAGGGCAGGGGTAGGGAACCTGTGGCTCTCCAGCTGTTGTAGAACTACATTTCCCATCATGCTTTTGGGAGTAATTGTATCCATCAGCCTTGCAATGCCTCATGGGAAATGTAGTTCTACAACAGCTGGAGAGCCACAGGTTCCCTACCCCTGCCCTAGGGGGTAATCCAAGTGTGCATGCAATACACTCTTGTATACCGTCTCAATGGCCGATCTACCAGCCAACAAAAAAATGAATAGACAAATATTATACAGTTTATTAAAAACCAATGAAAATAAAATTAAGATCAAAGAAAACCCCCAAAAGATAAATCAGGGCACAGCTGTCCAAATAGGTGTACTGTATAAGTACCTATTGTTTATTCACCAACATAGCTGGATTTTTAGCTGTTAATGAAGCAGTTTATTATATCCCACTCTATATTTAATCCCAGAAGGGTGCAAGATTTGAGCTGATATATATCCAGCTGGTTTCGCCTCTAGAGAAACCTCTTTTAGCATTGTCATCCCTGCAATTAGGAATATATTTCTCTAAGGCAATACATGTACTGCCATATCATATAGTTAATTTTCTTTTCAAAGCAATAATAGCCTCAGCAGGAAAGGCTGTCTGCTGCCAGCTGGCTGCAGAGAAGGAACCATTCTCTCTGTATGGAAGCAGGGGTTTCTCTGCAGAGTTCGGACTCCCCACCTACAGGATCAGACTCATAACATTGCAACCAGCAAAGCTCCCTGCAGATTGGAGAGCTCTGGAGGCTTATCACAGAGCAAGGGTCTGACTCTGCGCTAGGCTTTTTCTACTCAGGTTACTGCTGCTTTAGAAAAAAAAATGAGCTGTAAGACATTGAACACCTTTTTTCTTATTGCACTTGGAATGTATTAATAATATTTAAACTGAGAGCTCAATTCAGAGATTAAACTACAGCTAGGCTGAACAGGCAAACATGACTGTCTAGCAGCTTAGTGAACACAGGAGGTCGTTCACTTAGAATGGCTGCCATTCAGAAAACACTTTGCATTTTCTCAATGAATGCAAAGTGGTTTCTGATTGGACCAGGTAGAGATTGTGACATCACTGCCCCACCTCTTTACCTCGTCCCATCAGAGAATGCTTTAATATGCTTGATTTTTTTTCTTTGCTCACCCTATCCACAGATCTGCTATGATCATGGGCGTCCGTAGGTAGGGGCAAGGGGGGGCAAGTGCCCCCTGGCAGGGCTGGCGCTACCTATAGACAAGTGTGCACATCAATTGGGGGCGCTGTGCTGCATGTCTCATTCACATACACAACATGAAGTGTGTGTCACAGAGTGATGGTGTTTGCAGCCCCTGAGTCGGGGGGAGGCAGCGCGTCCAGAGGCAGGAAATACAAAGCTCTCCCACAGCTTGCCTGTTACCTTTCACCTGCTGCCTGGAGTGGACAGCATCTGTCTGCTAATGCTCAGCCCGACCAGATAGATCACTGATGATTTATCTCCCCTCTCCTCCTCTGACTGTCGGCTGTGTGTGCTCTGCCTAGACATGTGTGAGAGACCCAGTGCTTCCTTCTAGATAGGGGCCCTGAAAACACTCACCGCATGGGGCCCCAGCCTCATCTGAGCTGCTTGGCATGTGCAGCTGTTGTTGGAGCCTTACATCTTCTTCTTCCCATGTTGACACGACACGCCCTCCACTGTGTGCTGTGCCTTATATTGGCATGGGACGGGGCCACCCGCTGACCTCACCTGGAGGCTCCGCCTCCTGTGATGTCACAGCTCCGTGCCATGGTGTGACATCACAGGGGGCGGAGCCTCCGGGTGATGTCAGTGGGTGGCTTCGCCCCATGCTCATATAAGGCACAGCACACAGCGGAGAGGGCATTCTTGAAGGAGATTGTGTTGTGTCAACATGGGAAGAAGAAGAGAGGAAGAACAGAGGGAAGAGGACAGCGAAGAAGAAAGTAGACCCCTCAGAAGATAGAAGACCCTGCAAAAGAGCAGAAGAAAGCAGAACCAGAGAGGGGAGAAGACGCCGGAGCTGATTTAATAAAAGATTTTAAAAAGCTGTATAGTGTGTTTGTTTTTTTGTACACTTTTTTGCAGGTAAATGGGTAGGAGTATAATGTACCCCATACTCATTTACATAGGGTGGGGGACCAGGATCTGGGGGCCCCCTTGTTAAAGGGGGCTTCCAGATTCCGATAAGTCCCCACCCGCAGACCCCGACAACCACCGGCAAGGGTTGTCGGGAAGAGACACTTCAATGCGACTTCAATGCCTTTCAGTGGGCTAAAGTAGGATCAAAGTCGGAAAAACGTAGTACAGGAACCTTTTTCAAAGTCGGTCCGACTTTGAAAAACACAAGTTGGACCAGTTAAGATGGCTCTCATAGGGAATCATTTTTTTTTTGTGACGTAATGCGACTTGTGCTCCTAATGTCGGTCCGAGAATCGGACTAGTGTGAACCCACCCTTAGTGTTACAAGGTCTCAGGTGTGACTGGGGAGCAGGTGTGTTAAATTTGGTGTTATTGTTCTCACTTTCTCATACTGGTCACTGGAAGTTCAACATGGCACCTCATGGCAAAGAACTCTGTAAGGATCTGAAAAAAAGAATTGTTGCTCTACATAAAGATGGCCTAAGCTATAAGAAGATTGCCAAGACCCTGAAACTGAGCTGCAGCATGGTGGTCAAGACCACGCGGCAGTTTAACGGGACAGGTTCCACTTCATGGTCAACCAAAGAAGTTGAGTACACATGCTCAGCATCATATCCAGAGGTTGTCTTTGGGAAATAGATGTATGAGTGCTGCCAGCATTGCTGCAGAGGGTGAAGGTATGGAGGGTCAGCCTGTCAGTGCTCAGACCATACGCAGCACAGTGCATCAACTTGGTCTTCATGGCTGTCGTCCCAGAAGGAAGCCTCTTCTAAAGATGATGCACAAGAAAGCCCTCAGACAGTTTGCTGAAGACAAGCAGACTAAGGATATGGATTACTGGAACCATGTCCTGTGGTCTGATGAGACCAAAATAAACTTATTTGGTTCAGATGGTGTTAAGTGTGTGGTGGCAACCAGCTGAGGAGTACAAAGACAATTGTGTCTTGCCTACAGTCAAGCATGGTAGTGGGAGTGTCATGGTCTGGGGCTGCATGAGTGCTGCCGACACTGGGGAGCTACAGTTCATTGAGGGAACCATGAATGCCAACATGTACTGTGACATACAGAAGCAGAGCATGATCCCCCTCCCTTCGGAGACTAGGCCGGAGGGCAGTATTCCAACCTAACGACCTCAAACACACCTCCATGACTACTGCCTTGCTAAGAAGCTGAGGGTAAAGGTGATTGACTGGCCAAGCATCTCTCCAGACCTAAACCCTATTGAACATCTGTGGGGCATCCTCAAACTGAAGGTGAAGGAGTGCAAGGTCTCTAACATCTACCAGCTCTGTGCTGTCGTCATGAAGGAGTGGAAGAGGACTCCAGTGGCAACCTGTGAAGCTCTGGGGAACTCCATGCCCAAGAGGGTTAAGGCAGTGCTGGGAATTAATGGTGGCCACAAAAAGTAATGACACTTTGGACCCAATTTGGGCATTTTTACTTAGGGGTGTACTCACTTTTGTTGCCAGCAGTTTTGACATTAATGGCTGTGTGTTGTTACTTTGAAGGGACAGCAAATTTACACTGTTATACAAGCTGTACACTCACTACTTTACATTGTAGCAAAGTGTCATTTCTTCAGTGTTGTCACATGAAAAGATAGAATAAAATATTTACAAAAATGTGAGGGGTCTACTTACTTTTGTCAGATACTGTATAACCTCCAAACTAGAGTACCTGGGGATATGAACCACCAATATGACATGGACCTGTTTCCTAAATAGCAATAGACCTATTTTAATGACCACACATAGACAGTAGGATTACCAATGCAAGAATATGCTTTTTAGAACATTTACAACGTTTATATCGCCATATTTTTTACTGATTGACACATTTGTTATGTAAACTCTGCTGTAGTTAACCATTTTTCTTATTCTTTTTTTGATTATTTTTTAATGGTGCCTTCCATCTGCTCTGTATTAAATTGTATTTATGTACTTTATAGGCTGGGTGTAGACTAGTTAACACGAGTCTGGCGATGATCATCAGCACCTTGCAATAATCGGGGTTAACAATTGAGGAGATGGGCGGTGGCCATGATATCACGTGTGAATCTATGTTCATTTTAATTTTCACTTGTGTGCTTGCCAGCCGAAACGCGTTTGCTTTCTTTTTGTGCTCACTGGTATGGTCTATTAATCAGCATTATCAGAGGACTGTGGAGTAGCCGGCTGCCTTTTTTCTATTACAGCAATATTATCATGTCCTCCTATGCGTGACCCATCTCATAGTGTAAAAATACTCTGCTTCTCTACTCTTGCAAGAAGAGTAGGGTTGCACCGGCAATACCCTAGCGGTACAATTTGAGCAGGAATGGGCTTGAAACGCATGCAATTTGTGCAGGAATGTGATGCGATTCCTGTACTGTTCCTGTGTGAACCCAGCCTGAAGTCACTATGACAAGCCTAGGTTCACACAGGAGCGGTGGGGGAATCCTCATGTGATTCGGACAAGAATCATACCACATTCCTTTTCAAAGCACATGCAATTCTTTGCAGTGCAATTTGAGCCCATTCATTCTGCATAGGTTCAAATCGCACTGCAAAGGTATCGGTTTCAGGTAGCGTAGCATGTGCATGAGTGCGAGCACTCCTTTTTTTTTTTTTTTTTTTTGCATGCTAGTCTCGTAACGAAAATTACTAAAGTGATGAAACATTCTCGTATGACAGAATAAAAATTCGGAAGTTATGTAACGTATTGTATTGTAATTGTGTTGTGTTTTGGAACGACAACTACTGATTATACGAAAATCTTATGATCTGGTATCGTATGAGAAATTTTGAGTTTGTCCCATCGGATAATACCGAATGAACTGACATGGTCGGCTCTTGAAAGCTCTGTACTAATGATCAGATTATCGTACGATTGATTTGAAAGCTGTATTTTGTACTATTTTCTGATCTTGTGTACAGGCCATAACTCCCCATCCTGTAGAGTAGACACTTGTTTACAAACTATTTTTTTTTTTAAATCAGAAAGAAACAACTACTGTAAATCCAGTTTATACAGTTGATTGGAAGGAGTAACATTTCACATCACAGTGTTCATTGGTAAAATAATACATTATCCCATTAGACACAGAAATCAGCCGTATGGCCCCATGTCAGTGTAACACAGTGGTACAACAAGATTGCATTATCATAAAATTCTGCTATCCTAATCATACCCCAAAGAATGCAATAGCAGGGAAAAACAAAATAAACAGGTTACATAAGTCGATGCAATATCAGGTCATTTGGGGTGAGACCAGGGACGTTAAGCCAACCATCCCAGAGCTTCTTAAAGTTGGCAGGGCACCCATGATGCTGATAGATTAAACGATCATTCCGTAATGTTGTAACCATACAGCTTATCTATTCCTCGGGTGAGGGGGGTTCAGAATTCCAGTGCTGGAGCACAAGTTTGCATGGTTGAAATAATGCTCTGGAAATTGCCTGTGTTGGTGCTGTATGTGACTGTGGGACAAATTCATCACGTATACCCAATACACATTGTTTGGGGTCGAAGGAAATATTAGTTTGAAAGGCATTTGTTAAGGGTACTGACAACCGTTGCCCAATATCGGTGTAGATGGAGCTTTGGGCAGCGCCAAAGCATATGTATTTAGTCCTTGTGATCTCTGTGGCATCTACTACATGAGGGGCCAGATGGAACATCTATATTGTGTAACTTAGAAGGGGTATAGTGGACTGGGATACATTTACAGTGCACATTTAGACTGATTGTCATGCAGCTTCCAACTGGTCTTCCTCCATATTGCCTACATCCTTTTCCCAGCTTTCCATCACCCTACATAGATAATCCTTAAGGTAGGCACTTAAAAGAAATGCAAAGCAGCGAGAAATAAAGCCTTTAGTGGAAGTAGTAGACTGCATCACATTAAATGCAGGATTTGGGGAAAGGTGTCAAGTGTGTGGAGGTCCCTGGGCCAATATCAGGAGTCTGAGCTGAAGGTAGTAGACCTGCTTATATCTTGGAGGCCATATCAATACCGTAGGATGGAGAAAGGTAAAAGCTGGCTTTTGTCAAATATGTGGTGCAGGTGTGTAATCCCACAGGTTTGTCACTTTGCAGCATATTGGAGCTTAGCCAACTCTCATACGTTGTTAAGGACTTGATGGGCTTACACAGCGATTGGGATTCCAAACCCTCAGCTAAAGTCTGGGCTTACATTAAATGAGTAATGATGACAGCAAGTGTTGAGTCCCTAATTTGAGCTGTCATCCCTCTCATCATATGTTGCAACTGATCATATGGAATATCTTTAGTGGGATAACTTCCATGCAAGAAATATAGTAGTTATGGCATAAAAATTATTTTAATAAGGTTAGTTCTGCCGATTGCCACAATTTATTCCAAAATGTGACTTTACCTCAGAAACAAGATAAGAAAGGTATAATATTCAAATGGCAGTAATCAAGAAGATTTCAAGTCATCAGGATCCCGAGATCTGTCACCTGGACCAGGCAAAAAGAGGATAAAGTAGTCAGTAGTCCCATCTAGGGTACAATAGAGCTGATTTGGACCAGTTAATGGTCTGGAGTACTCAAACCTGGACATGGTCTCAATAACCGCCCTAAGGGATGGGCCAGTATCAACCAGGAGCAAAGGCATATTGTCTTGCTTTTACAAACTTGATTTGAAAATTAAATTTCAACCATTCTACAATTCTGTATAATGATATATTCTGGGTTAATAATTCCAGTATTTAGTTGAATTGAAAATGTATTTTATGACTTTTCAGCAAACAGCAATGTATTTGCATTTTGATTTATAATGATGAATGGTTGGGTGCTGTATGCATTTTTTTTTAACAAATCACTCTGCACATTTACTGCTTCTTGCTAAAGTCTGGGTTTACCTTATACCTACAGATTCTGTAGTCGTTAAAGTTTTCTTCCCATAAGTGATGCCACAATGCACATTTGGCAATAAAATAATAGAAAAAAAATTCCCCTGTACAATAGTTGGCACAAAAATCCTAATTGAACTGTGTCAACATTATAGGTTAAAACCGATGTTTTTGTTGCATTCGTTTGCAAATACATGCAAAGCCATACTGCCATGTCAAGGCACATCTGCAAAGTGTGGACCCTAACTCTAAACTACTTGAACCTCCAACTTGTCACATAAATAGCAATGAATAAATTGAATATAGGAAAACGTTTCACATCGAATCTCTGGACTTAGCTGGGTTAAGAAAAAACTTTGTAGGTTCATTCCCAGAAATCGGCAACAATCCATAATGTACCCTGGTCAGGTAAGGTACAAGAGCAAAAAAAAAATTCTTAAAACCCAGTCGCCTCACTATAAAATGGTGGGCTCCCAGCAGCCATATTGTCAGTATCTGTTGCTGATATGGAGAGTTGACAATTCTGTGGGAAAGATATGAGCTATTCTGTTTTAATTTTGGCATTGATACTTCCTCCATGGCAGTGCTCTGCAACCCCTTTGCCTTTTATTAATTCGCTTTCTTATTAGGTCTTATGCTCACTGGCTTTTAGCCCTTGTACAAAAGATTCTGATGTTTGCTTGTGGGTGGAAGGCACAGGCACGCTGTCCAGCCCCACTACTTGCACCCTGTAAAATAATGGGAGGCTGCAAGCTGCTGGAACTGGATGGTCCCACAAGTGATCCTAACCTTCAGGGCAGTATGCACCCAGGAACAAGTACCCGGAACGCAAGAAGTCTACGTTTTGGGCATTCATTCCATAAGGCCAACATCCAGCCCCATCCAGCCGCAGTAGTTGCAGCCTGTCATTGACTTTTATAGGCTGCCGGCAGCAGGGTTGGATGGTGCACCGCAATCTCATGCACAGGAACCAAATGTCCAGTATGCATGAGGCCTTACCCCTGCAAATTACCTGGATAACAAGATTCACCCCTCCATAATGGGGTTCATCGGTAAGTTGGCAATCTTCAGTTCGCAAAACTCTGAACTGATTGGGGGCAGATTTGCTCAGCTCTAATTACATGCTGCCATGTCTTGGAGGCAGTCTATTTCTTCTTAAAGGTGCAGCAACACTCCAGAAGCCTAAGGCCAGCCATAGAGGGTTCAAATCTCAGCTGGTTCAGCAGGAGCTGGCCGAGATTCAAACCGTGTATGGGCAGGGTAAATGTACCAAGTTGATCAATTGATCAACTTGGGTGCAACCAGCCTGTCGGATTTACTTGCGATTATTGCGAGCGGCTGCCATAGCTGCTAGAAATCATTACTGTATTCTTGTGGCAGGAATGCCTTCCCCGCCTCCCCTCGTCCCCTGCTGGGAAAAGTCAATGACTTGGCAGGAGGGATTCCCCTGTCTGCCACTGTCTGTGTTTTTATGGGAGAATCAGGCAAATTTCTTTCCTGCAACTTGTGGTTGCAGGAAAGAAATTTGCACCATCTATGGCCTGCCTTAAGCCTCGTACACACGGGACGACGATCGTATGTACGATCATCTCAAATCTTATGTTGGCTGTTCTATCTAGCATACTGACTGCACTACACGATCGTATGACCAAAGAAAGAATGTTCAGGTGCATGTAATTAGCATCCGGCCGTTCCTGACTTCTGAGCATTCATGTTTTGCACAATACAACTTGTTGGACCAACTTCTCTGTACACACGATACAACGGTTGTATGAGCGCTTGTTGGTACTACCAAGTTTTCTTGTTTGCTCATCCAACTTCTGTTGTACGACCGTCGTACGTCGGCTGTTCTAATCGCGCGTACTAACGATTGATTTCACATACAACGGTCGTTCGTACGACCTGTTGTATACGATCGTTGTCCCGTGTGTACGAGGCTTAAGGCAGCTGAAGACATCCAGGGTGTGTGTCTGCACCAAATCCAGCAAATTCACTATATCTGCTCTAAATAGTAAAATAAAAGGTGAATGCGAGCAGAACAATCCACAGAACACTACAAAAAAATCCTCAGCACTATTTGGCACAAAAATCCTAATTACATTGTTTCAACGTTCTAATTATATTACAAGGTGTGCATTTACCAACATGTAGCAATGTGAAGGGTCAAATGCAAACTGAAATGATGTTTTTCACAGTTTCTCGTTGTGTCCATAAAGCACACAGACAATATGGTGTCACAGAGGGGCTTTTATTGCCGTTGCAGGCTCAAAACATTTCTGGAACGTACCTATTCCTCCCAGACATTTCATCCAAACCAGCACCATAGACCCAGGTAATTTGCTGTTATATCGCATGTGTGTTTCTGCTGGTTTTGTTTTTTTCTTAGTTTTCTTTCAAAAAGCTGTTATACTTATAAACTACCTATAAATATATACAGTTTCCTTTTGAATCTTTTTATAAAGGATAAAAATGACAATACCTATAAGATTCTGGTTTCCATGCTATCGCTCACCCTATATGGGCACCTTCTTTTTGCTTGTCTTCTTGCATGCTGGTGGATTAGTGGCTTGACTCGGGCTCCATGCGGATCACAGCCTGCTTCCTAAGAACTTGAATAGTAGCTAGATACCAGAAACACCGTTTTAATTGCAGCTGTGATGTTATCTCTCCTACAATAGCGATTAATCAATATGCTGGCCAGGAGTGACTTTTTGCAGACCTAAAATGCTGGTGTCAGAAGGTTCTGTGGGCTTAACCAGGTTGATTCAAAGGCAGTGTGTAACTCTAGAGGTTTGGCCAGGGCACTCTGAAATTCGTGCACGACTTGGTTTGGTTTTCATGTTATCACTTTCCTTAGTAAATGCATCTTTGTTTTGTTTGTTTTTCTTCCTCCAGTTGTAACATGACAGCTTGAACTGGATATGTCTTAGATTGACCATTAATGGGAATATTTCCCTCTGCTTGCCAAGCGCTTAAAGCTCTAAAAGGCACAAATTAATGCACCTCTATATCCATTAATACTGCCGTGGCCAAAAGTTTTGAGAATGAAACAAATATTTTCGCAAAGTCTGCTGCTTCAGTGTTTTCAGATCTTTTTGTCAGATGTTACTATGGTATACTGAAGTATAATTACAAGCATTTCATAAGTGTCAAAAGCTTTTATTGACAATTACATTAAGTTTATGCAAAGAGTCAATATTTGCTGCGTTGAACCTTCTTTTTCAAGACCTCTGCAACTCGCCCTGGCATTCTGTCAATCAACTTGTGGGCCACATCCTGACTGATGTCAGAATATTCTTGCATAATCAATGCTTGGAGTTTGTCAGAATTTGTGTTTCTTTTTTTTTTTGATCACCCGTCTCTTGAGGATTGACCATAGATTCTCAATGGGATTAAGGTCTGGGGAGTTTCCTGGCCATGGACCCATTTCGATGTTTTGTTCACCACGCCACTTAGTTATCACGTTTACCTTATGGCAAGGTGCTCCATCATGCTGGAAAAGGCATTGCTCATCACCAAACTGTTCTTGGATGGTTTGGAGAAGTTGCTCTCGGAGGATGTTTTTATACCATTCTTTATTCATGGCTGTGTTCTTAGGCAAAATTGTGAGTCAATCCACTCCCTTGGCTAAGAAGCAACCCCACACATGAATGGTCTCAGGATGCTTTACTGTTAGAAAGACACAGGACTGATGGTAGCGCTAACCTTTTCTTCTCCGGACAAGGTTTTTTCCGGATGCCCCAAACAATCAGAAAGGGGATTCATCAGAAAAAATTACTTTACCCCAGTCCTCGGCAGTCCAATCCCCGTACCTTTTGCTGAATCTCAGTCTGTTTCTGATGTTTTTCCTGGAGAGAAGTGGCTTTTTAATGCCCTTCCTAACAGCAGGCCATCCTCCAAAAGTCTTCGTCTCACCATGCATTCCCATGCACTGGTGGTGCCCCGATCCCGTAGCTGAATCAACTGTGGGAGACGGCCCTGGCGCTAGCTGGACTTTCTTTGCCATGAAGCCTTCTTCACAAATGCAGTGGAAATGTTTTTTTTTATGGGATTAAGTTAATATTCTTGGCAAAGAGGGACTTTGCAATTAATTGCAAATCATCTGATCACTCTTCATAACATTCTGGAGTATATGCAAATTGCCATCATAAACACGGAGGCGGCAGACTTTGTGAAAATTAATATTTGTGTCATTCTCAAGACATTTGGCCACAGCTGTACATCATTAAAATTTAATTGTTAAATGCAAAAAGAGTAGGTACCTGAATTTTCCTTGATATTGGCCTTTTGTAGTCCCAGCAGGCTTCAGAATGAGAGAGGGAGAAGCAGCACAAGGAGCCAATTAGTTTATGTGCTGACAAGGAGTACATTGATAGGTTGAGAAAGTAGTACAACAAAAAAATGGGCCGGTCACTGAACTGCTTAAAGTGGTTGTCAACCCTTGACAACCACTTTAACCTACAGTTAAGCCTATAATGAGGATTACCTGTAGGTTCCCTGCATATCTCCCAAACCTGCATGATGTGTACACGGGCTACTACACCCGTGTAGTGTCATGTGACGTATAGAGGATTTGACACGTCCAAACCCTCTATACGTCCCTTGGATGTCCATTAGGAGTAATATCCGAATTGACATCCAATTTCACCAACAGTTCCCAACTGTTGGTGAAATTCGTCAAGTCACTGGCCGGGTAAAAAAACAACATGATGAAAGAGTTGGATAGTTACATGAGGAACAGTCGTGTATTTGATTAACCGAGGAACACGACGAAGAGGGAGAGAGTAAGACTTCGGACGACCCTGATGTTTTCCGGTTATAGTTCCTTTTAAGTCCATGGATGAGAAAAACGTAAATTGTTAATTTAAAATTACTACATG
>BLSH010026853.1:90380-104070 GCA_018402905.1 Glandirana rugosa
GAAGGCTAGAAAATACTGGTGGGTGGAATATAACTCACCCAGAGAAAACCGTGGTTTTGTCGAGACTGGGTAGTTCCGTACCTGTGATCTGGAGGTTTTCAATACGACACCATAGACCGTGGTTCGACAGTCATCGTCTAGGAAATTTTGGAAATTCAACACTCCATTCCGTCGGTACCTAGTCTGAGCTAAAAGGTTGTACAGGGTGTCTACGAGTCAACTTAACTCTAGACCTCTTACATTTCCGGTTCAATTGCTGAATTTGAGTAACCACACGTGGAGTTTAGTAAGAGTTTGGTAAAAACGTCACACCGTCCCGCGTAATAGGAAGACTTTATCTGACGGTAGTCCTTTATGGGAAAAGGTACTTTCCCACCTCGACCAGTTAACCAGTCGATTTTACAAATCCATCCACCGCACCCAGTTCAAAAATTTCCGTATCCATGGGGCTTATTCGAACCCACTGTTTCATAATTTTACAAAATTTAAAATAATGTATACCAATTTTTCGTCCATGTTTCTGCCATTTTCGTTTCTACGTCATCAACATGTAATGTATCGAAAACTTTATATACAGTTGTCTACGTCTCGTATTAGTTCGACCGTGTCAGTCACGGTTTTTGTAAGGTTACCGTCTTTGTACCTGCTTTTTAACCATATGTAATAAAATTTAAAACATTTTAATACTTTGTCACCCAAGCTTATTCGGGGTACCTATGCCTTTAAAAACTTGACCCACGCCACCTACCTAAACATTTTAGCTGACCAATTGACCAGCTCCACCCTTTCATGGAAAAGGGTATTTCCTGATGGCAGTCTATTTCAGAAGGATAATGCGCCCTGCCACACTGCAAAAATGGTTTGAGAATGATTTGAGGTGCACACCAATGAGTTTAAGTCGTTAACTTGGCCTTTACATTCTCCAGATCTCAATTCAACTGAGCATCTGTGGGACATGTTGGAAAATCGAGTCTGATCCATGGCTGCCTTACCTCACAACTTAAAGGTTTTAAAGGATCTGCTACTGACAGCTTGGTGCCAGATACCACAGCATAACTTTTGGAGGTCTAGTGTCCATGCCTTGATGGGTCAGAGCTGTTTTGGTGCCAAAAGAGACCCACTCAATATAAGGTGGGTGGTCATAAAGTTATGACTGATCACTGTATACATAACACAGGGGAAGTCGCAGGAAAAATATTCCACTTCTTTGTTTCTAATCAGATAGTTAAATTGAAACCAAAATGCTTCTATAGTTAATTTCTCAGTTGAATAGAAATAACCATTTGGCTTAATAATTCTGTAAAGAGACAATTTAGTTAGCAGTTTGCTTAAAGAGGGGGCAGATAGATGAAGGGAGACAGTTAATATTGTCTGAGTAAGCCCTTTAGTCATGCTAAACAATAGAACAAAAGTTTATTGTGAGCTCCAATTATCATAGTTTGATAGGATGTTTAACAAGATAACTGTTTTTCAATGTATAGGCCTGATTGCAGCTTGGTTGCCAGATCGGTTTATGAAAGTTGGCATTTGTAGTTGCGGATTATTTTCTTTCACTTGAATTTTATTTGAAACAATAGGAAACATAGGCACTTACATGGTGCAAGAAAAATGCACGATAACAGGTACAGATTCAAAGGGAGTTTCCCTCCACAAACACTGAACATTAAGCAATGATGTAATGGCAAAAAAAATCCAAGTAACATTAAATTGTAAGGTGGAAAAATATCAGATCCATGCTTGAGATTGCGATACGCTTCATGTCCTAAAAAAGGGCCCTTCAGCTGGGAACCACAAAACTGAAGACAATATCGTCCATGGTACCAATAAGGGGTACCACTTTTGCCTTTGGGCAAAGGGCCAATTCCAATGTGGAGAGGATCAGAAATAAGAGATGAAGAGAGAGAGGGGAGAGAAAATAAAGGGGGTGGGGGGAAGGGTGAGAGGGAGGCCATCCCTGTCCTGGAGGCTCACTACAGAAATATTAGCGTGCCGTTACAGATTAAAGTTCCAGAAAGCGCGCAGGAGGTTGTGTTGATGGAAAGTCTTCTAACCAGTGCTGCCACGTACGTAGAAATTTATCGTATCAGTTAGGATCGCTGTTAATTTCTCATTCACTAGGGTACCATGCACCCAACTTTTCAAGTTGAGAATTGGTGTCTTCCAGTCTTTTGCAATTGTCTGTTTCATGCCCAAAAATATATGGGTCACAAGAGCACGTTCATGTTTGGTATCGCCTTCTATCGATTTGTATAGGCGGTTTATTTTTTATTATATAACCAAAACTTGAAATAATGAAGATGTAAATTATACTGAGTCAGAGTTAGCTTCCTATAGCTCTGATTCACAGGGGGTGTGACATGTCTGAGCAGAGAAGGCTAATGCTTACACAGTGGTCCAATTCTACTGCATGGAATAGGCTTTTACTAATGCTAGCCATACACCTGTCGAAAAATCGTTCAAATGCGTTTTCAAAAAATAAACACATGCTTATGAGAGCAAACAATTTTGCCATCATGTAATAATGATGGGGCACTATTCTCACTGACCCAAATGATGGGACACTATTCTTCCCATTGACATCAATGATGGGACACTATTCCTTCCACTGATACCATTGATGAGACACTATTCCTCCCACTGACATTAATGATGGGGCACCATTTCTCACACTGATACAAATGATGGGGCATTATTCTTCTCACGGACACAAATGATGGGACACTATTCTTTCCATTGACATCAATGATGGGGCACTATTTCTCCCACTGACACCAATGATGGCCACTGTTTCTTCTCCTACTGACCATAGGCACTTTGTAATTTATTTACTCCTACTGACCACCAAACTTAAGGCATTATTTATTCCCATTGAATTCAGGGCATTTGCTACCCCCACTGGCCACAGTTCAACCCCCCCCCCCCCCCTCCCTAAAGTCTAAAGCACGGTAAACTGGCCCTTTGTTTAAAAAGTTAATGCTGTAGAGCGTTAAAAAGATGAGAACGCCACAAAGCTTGAGTACGTCCAAAAGAATTCTATTTCACGGCACAAAATTGAAAAGCCAATGTGTTTCAGGAACTCCAACCTCTCCATTAATCAGGGCTTGTGTGCTTAATGTAAGTTCAAATTTATGCTGGACAACAGCTGCAAAAACCAAACAGTAATCTCAGTATAATTGGGGTCACCTTACAGTTTGGTGACCCAGATTATTATGGGAGATCCGTTTGGTTTTACAGCCATTATCCAGTATCCATTTGATCTTACTGCTAGCACACAAGTTCAGATGAACAGGGAGTTTTGAGCTCCCCAAACCGTTGGGTTTTTATTTTTTGTGTCATGAAATAAACAAGGAATCTTTTGCATAGTGCAGGAGTTCAATTTAGCTTGTGACAGGTTTACTTTAAACATTTTCCCCATATATTGGCCTAAATGGCTATTTGTTTGCTGAATATAAATAACAATTATTGACAATCCATAGGTAGATGTAGATCAAGCGGTGCATGAAAGGCAGCCTAAGGTTATCTGTGAACTAGAGGTGCTGTGCAAGGAAGAGTGTGAAAATGTTTTACAGCAAGAAAAGCTTGATAAAAAACATTTGGAGACTAGAATATCCTCAAGGGTGTATTTACTGACCAACCAAACTTTCCTCATGCCACCATTTTATTGTTTTCCTGTCTGTTAAATAAAAAACTCCATAAGCATCTATTAAAGACAAACCCCAGACAGACAACTGAATATTCATTATATATGAGACCTGGTTTAAATTCCAAAGGTTTTGTATTTCTTTCTATCAAGTTCTGAGATTTACACCGCTCCTATCACACAGCCCCACCTGGCATGAAACATGATTTTCTCTGCAGTTCAGTACCTTTTTACAGGTCTTCTCCCAACCCCTACCTCTGATTGTTCAGTGAAAGAAGTCGTACAATATTTGATGAACCCACCTCTTTGTCACCCAGCTCTCTCCTCCTATCAACACAGCCGATTGACTTCTTGTGCTGCTTTTTCCTCTTCCAAACAGATCTTTGTTGTACAGTGACTGTGAAAGGCTGATACCAAGTCCAATTCTGGTGCCTTCTCTGCTCACATTAAAAAAAAAAAAAAAACACACACAGAGACCCCCTGTGGGCCCAGTGGGCCACATATCACCCCTACTGCTTCAAGCTTCCTGCTCAGAGATTGGGCAATCTGGGTCTTTGCTGGACGGGCAGTGTTCCTTGGGATAGGAGCCTGATGGACGGGCTGGCCTCTCTCATGTGTAAATGACTTTATAGTTTAAAGCGGTAGTAAATCCATGCATTTAACAAGTTTAAAACCAGTCACATTTCCGGCATGTGCCGGAAATGTAACACTCCCATTGGTTGTGCTCTAAACCATACTGTCAAACCATCCAATGGCTGGTGTCATAGCTGATCACATGTGCAGCATCATGGCAGTTGTAGATTAAACAGAGGCCAAGATGGCAGCTTCCTTGGCTGAAAATGATAGGAGGGTTTACTACCACTTTAAGAGTCTACATCATTTGGTAAGCAGGATTGTCCCTTTATGCACGGAGGTGACGAGTGTATTTCCTTCCTCTTCACTCTTGCTGGTGTTGGGACATCACCTCTTTCAAGCATTATCATTTTTTTTTTTTTTTGTCGATAGACCGATACTTACTTTTAAATTTGGACTTTTTATATTTTTTATCTGTTTGTGGGTGTTATCAAACTCATTTGTGCTGGCAGCTGGTTGCATGGAATTTTTTGAATTCTTTTCTTTATTTTATTTAGTATTTTTTTATTCTGAACTAAGCGCACATTTTTATTGCTTTTTGATTGAGCTGATGCTGTATCTGTCCCCCACCACCTCTACACTGAAAACTGAGTGACTAAATACTGCTGATCGTTCAGTTCTCCCCTCCGCTCTAAGCAAATAGCAGTGACTGTCAGTCACTCACTCTGTTCTGCCCCTCTATTACTCACAGGAGTGACAGTTTATGGAGGGGGCGGGAGCTGCTGGCTCAGTCTTCCAGCGGCTCACTGAGAGACTGTAAAGTCAGGATTGATCCAGCACCTGGACCGGCTGAGTGAGGTCAGTCAACAGCAGGCTTTAGCTGAAAAGGGGTCACAGGAGAAAGAAGGCCAAAAAGCTTTTGCCCTACTTCTCCTTTAAGTAAGGCAATCTCTGAGAAAGAGAGAGAAAGGTAGGTAATTCAACTTGGATAGTTAGTAAGATAAGGCAGGGATAGAGGGCTATGGACTGGGAGGGGGGAGTAAGAGTCACAGAGGTGGGGGTGAGGGGACAGTCGTAAAACTGTTGGATAGTAATTTAGAAAACTAAGGTCCACATGTAGTCCATTATCTTTTGTGTCAAATAGAATTTTCATTCTTAGTTGAAAAGTTTTTCTTTCCTGAGTAGTTTTGAAGTTCCCTTTAAGAACTAAAATATTCATGTTTTCCTTGGTGTGGTCCTGAAAATATGTCTAACAGGAGTGCAGAAATCATCCTCCTTATTTTGCTTAATGCTGTATCTGTGTATACTCTTATTTGCAGTTTCTGCCCTGTTTCGCCAAATGCCTTTGCTGCATTTTGGCATCGGATAAGGTACACAACAATACTGGTGGTAGAGCTGTATGATCCTGGGATATGGTTGTAACCCTAAAAAAAAAAAAAAAAAAAAATCCTGTTCCTTTTACAGCATGTCAAACCGCATAGTGTTTGTGTGTTGTCATTTTTCCTTTTCTATGCTGTAAAAAACCTGGTTGATCCTACCTGGTCCTGTGTCCCCCTGTGTGTCCTGACCATGGTAACCATGGCTTCTGATACCTGATTACCATGGTCAGTTTATGTGCCTCTGTCAGCCCCGTGCTCTCCTCTCCCCTCACCCCCTCCCTCCCTGCCTGTCAGCTCCTGTGTGTGAGCTGCCCCTCCCCTCCCCCCTTCTACCACTGTTCCAAGTGGCAGTAAAGTAAGTGCTCACAATTACTGCCAGCCCCTCTGCGTTTACAAAATTTACTATACACTACAATTTACCTCCTAGGGGAGGAGGAGGTCAACAGGGCAAAACTGAAGGGAAAATGCCCCAGAAACAAGCAGGAACTGAAGACAGTTGCAGTAGATGCCTGGAAGAGCATCACCAGGGATGAAACCCAGCATCTGGTGATGTCTATGCGTTCCAGACTTCAGGCTGTAATTGACTGCAAAGGATTTGCAACCAAGTATTAAAAAGTGAAAGTTTGATTTATGATTGTTAATCTGTCCCATTACTTTTGGTCCCTTAAAAAGTGGGAGGCACATATACAAACTGTTGTAATTCCTACACTGTTCACTTGAGTTGGATGTAAATACCCTCAAATTAAAGCTGAAAGTCTGCAGTCAAAGCACATCTTGTTTGTTTCATTTCAAATACATTGTGGTGGTGTATAGAGCCAAAAAGTTTAGAATTGTGTCGATGTCCCAATATTTATGGACCTGACTGTATCTCTGCGATAACTTTTTGTAGCCTTCCCCTAAACCATAATGTAGAACAATCTTTGTTTTCAGGTCATTTGAGAGTTGTTTTGAGGCCCCCATGTTGCCACTCTTCAGAGGAGAGTCAAAGAGAACAACAACTTGCAATTGGCCACCTTAAATACCTTTTCTCATTATTGGATGCACCTGTCTATGAAGTTCAAGGCTTAATGAGCTCACCAAACCAATCATGTGTTCCAATTAATCAGTGCTAAGTAGTTACAGGTATTCAAATCAATAAAATGACAAGGGTGCCCAAATTTATGCACCTGTGTAATTTTGTTTTCATGCATATTGCGCATTTTCTATTAATCCAATAAACTTCATTTCACTACTGAAATATTACTGTGTCCTTCAGTAATAACAAGTGGGAGTAGTCCAAAATGGCCCTTGGAAGGTACTGTACTTCAAGCACTCGCAGCAGCACCTCTCTTCACAAAACACATATCTAGTCTGGATAAAGTGTTGTATGTAGAAGAAAAATATGAATAATCACAGGTTTCCATTTCCATGCCTCCACCAAGTCATATTGTCCTGTACACGTTTCCAATGAGGAGCTACATTTAGAGACTGTCCTGAATCTATTCTTTTCCGGGGACAGTACTGCATTTAGTTCTTCTGCCATAATAATTGGGCCCTCTGCCACCTGGAGCACCTTTGCCATCATAGTATCCCACAACACCATCGTGAACGGTGGTGGCACACAAATGTATAAGGGGCATTATCTATAATAAGGACCACTACTATAAACCTCTCAAAGGTGTCTGTTACAACCTCCTTAAGGGTACATATTGGAGACTTTGTGACCAAAACAGAAATGCCTCTAACATAATTAGAATGAGTAGAGTGAAATTGTGTCTTACAAATGCCCTCATGGTTTTAGAGCCTACCAGATGTGTTTCCTGTAGGAAAATTATATGAGGTTTGCAATTCTGGCTATAATTGAAAACAAATGCCCTTTTAATACTAGTGTGGAGGGCTCATACATTCCAAGATAAGAGTTTGAGTGTGCAGCGAAGTTGTCATAAAAAGGCATGTTTATAATATGACACCCGCAATAGCGGGATGATGGCAGAGGGCTCCATTGGAGCATAGGAAACAGTGTAACTACCTGCCCTCTAGAAGGGTAGCATGCAATAGCAGACACATTGTAAAGCTTTGAAAAAACAATCCTGGATACAGGGGAGCTCCCCCACAACATTCCTCCTCCCAGGTCAGGTACTGCTCAAGGATTCCAGCCATCTTTTAGCTTCCTTTAGGAGATGTAAAGAATTGTACTTTTCCTTTGTGAACCACTCTAAGCCTTGCCGGATAGAGCGTGCTATATTGTAGACTACGCTCACTGGGGCGTTGCTCTTTGTTTCTCTGGAAAGATGGTGATGCGACTATTGTTGTGGAGTAATTCCGGAATGTTTTACGCTTTGTGAAGAATAGTTTCCTTATCCCTGAATTATAGGAAATTGGTCAGCAGGGGTCTGGGAAACTGGCCTGGTGGTGGGGCCCCCAGTGGAACACGATGTGCCCTTTCGATGGCAAACATGTGGGAGAAAGATGCAGCTCCAAAGGTTTGCTTGAGCCAGTATATTAAGAATACTTCACGGTGTTTTACCTCCGTGCCCTCCAGGAATACCAGGAAATGCAGATTATTACGACGAAGCTGATACTCTATATCTCCCAGCTTGGATCCCTGGAACTTGTGGTCTGTTGCCTACTCCTAGACTGTCACCATTTGTGGGGGCAGATCATATTAAACCTCACTAATGCGGTGTACAGCAGTAGTGACACGGTTCCTAATTTTATGAACATCATCCTTCAGCAGGGCAAAGTTCACCCGAATGGTCTCTATTTGGGTCGACAGGGACGTGTGGCAGCACTCAATGTTTGCCATGATCTTGGACAGTGACAGCTCTTCTACCCGCTAGCCTGAGCCTCCTTCCCCCATATCCATTGATGGCATTGGTATTGGGATTGCTAGAGGGTCTGTAGCATCCATCCAGTCTGCCTCTCCCTTTGCCCAGGGCTGGCTATCAGCTGCAGGGGATCACGGCCGTATGTGCAAATCTTTGATTATTTTTTTTTATCCCTTCTAGTGCTGGATTGTATGTTACTTGAGGTACACAATTGTTTTTGTTTTTTTCTCTTTTGTATTGAGGAGATTTTCTCTTCGGGTTTTCAGGGCCATGTTAAAGGGAATCCTTTTTGATATTACTCTGTGGATGAGTGTGCTGGCTCACTATTAGTTGATGGATTTTCAGTTGGTACATCAGATTTTCTGGAAGATCATGGATTCCCTCCTCTTGATCGTCCTTCCGCATCTTCTCTCACCACTTGGAGGGTAAATTGTTTCCTATTAGAGACCCCTATGAGCCACACATAAACCTTTTCCTTCTGATAATCATAACACATGGTTTGAATTCTCTTTTTAGATCATTTTCTCTCTTGATCTGTTTCTGTGAATTTGTGTATCTTTAAACTTCAAAATCAGAATATATAATTCTTGTGTTATTGTTTCCTATTATTCTTTTTTTATTTGTATATTATCTTTATTAGATCATGGTGCAAGAAAAGGATTAAGTAAGCATTTACTGTACATTTTGAGTAACTTTGCCCAAGTCAAAATAAGGTCTAAATTAGTTGCTTAGACTTAACTCAAGTTATAAAGAGGCACCTCATTCCTAGTAGAGAGTAGGATCTGTTTGGTTCCATCGAGCCATTCTTGTAAGCCCTTGGCTTTGTTACCCATCATTGTCGGGTAACCTTTCTTGGATTTTCCTTCCTTACAGTTTTTGAGACTTGGCTGGGCTTGCATCCTTTGCACCTATTAACCCTATAGATAAGGCCTCCCTAGACATGCATCTTCTCTTCTTAACACATATATCATTGAGTAAATAATGTGCCTGTTACATCGCGATGAAGACTCTTTATGAGTTGAAACAAGTTTAGCTTTTCATGCTGACATTGGAGATGTCTTCATTGATGGGTGCTGTAATCATTGATGTATTTGTTTGATACATGTCTCCTGTATGGCTACATATTTTAAGCTGTGTTAATAAACAATAAATATTTTTAATTCTCTTTTGGTACCTATAGAAAGACTCACTCCATATAGTTTTTGTCAAGTCAAAGTAAAGTTACAAGCAGGAAAGCTTATTTTTTTTTATTATTATTGTGAAAGAGACATAGGGAAGATTTACTAAAACAGGAGAGTGCAAAATTTGGTGCAGCTCTCCTTAGAAACCAATTGGCTTCCAGGTTTTATTTTCAAAGCTTAAGTAAATAAACTGAAGGTAGCCTCCTTAGCGGTATTCCCGAGTGTGGCTCGGGTTGAGTTTTCATTACTAAAAGTGGTAACCCCGAGCCACACTCGGGATCGCATCGCAGATTCAGGGCAAATTTACTTACCTTGCCCCCTGGATCCTGCGGTGTCCCCCCGCTGTGTCCTCCGGTGGAATCTTTTGCCCGATGCCTCTGGGTTCCGGTTTCCTTTTCCCTGCGAGCATCGTGACGCATGGGGGCGGAGCCCGGTGGCAAATTCAAAAAGTGAAAAACACATTACACATACAGTACCCTGTAATCTGTAAGATTACATCACTGTATCAAATCATTTCACATCCCTTTTGTCCCTAGTGCTTTGTCCAGTGCCCTGCATGCACGTTTATATTATATATGCCATTCTTTCTGCCTGGAAACTTGAGAATGTCCTTGGCATCCAAAAAGTGTCCCTTTACATCAAAAGTGTTTTTTGACCAGCTAGAAAACAGCGACAGTAAATAAGAGTCACTTGCAGAAATGGGCGATAATGATTCATGGGGAAATTCGTCATCAGACACTGAAAACGACCTACGGCGACAATTCTGCAACTGAGCAAATTTCAGTGTTTTTGACTTGATTACATTATTGAATACATTTTATTATATTATTATTTTTGATTTATTTATAGTTATTATAATTTATGATTTTGTTGTTTCAAACTTTATCATACCCGGGATGTCTACTAGACTCTTGTTTGGACAGATTTAAATGAGTTATTTCTAAGATTTACAGGCCTACAATATAAAACGCCAAATTTCAATGCGAAGCAATGTACCGCTATGGGACGCAAAAATCTGGCATAATCATACCGCCAGGGAGGTTAAAAGCTGCACCTGATTCTGACAGTTTTAGTAAATAACCCCCACTATGTCTAATCTGCAATAAAAGCTTCTTACATTACTGTTTGCAAACTTCTTTAGCATGCCTCAGTCCCATTATGAATGTCCACAGTAAAAAGTGATAAATTCCACCGCTAAAAGCTCCTCAGGATGGCAAGCAACCATGTGGGAAAGGATTGGGTAACCGGATGTTTGCTGCCCTCCTCGGATGGGGAATCTGAAAGGTACTAAAAAAAAGAGAAGAAAAGGAAGGAGCACGCACCTAGTGCATTACCAAAAATAATTTATTCCAAATAAAAATATAAAAAAGGGGTACTCACAAAGGACACAAGAAGACAGGACATGATAAAATCAAGGCATAAGGCAGGATGTGCCTTGTGCCTTGATTTTATCATGTCCGGTCTTCTTGTGTCCTTTGTGAGTACCCCTTTTTTATATTTTTATTTGGAATAAATTATTTTTGGTAATGCACTAGGTGCGTGCGCCTTCCTTTTCTTCTCTTCCATTATGAATGTCACCTTGGGTTGGTCATTTAAGATGGCCAAAGATGCCCAAAGATGCTGAACTTGAAAGAACACTAGGTAAAGATACACAATATTACCAAAAATATTGGGCCACCTGCCTTTACATGCACATGAACAAGCCCAACCCCTGAAAAACAACCCCACACCACAATGTCCCCTCCACCAAATGATTTGGACCAGTGCACAAACAAAGTCCATAAAGACATGGATGAGCAAGTTTGGGGTGGAGGAACTTGACTGGCCTGCACAGAGTCCTGACCTCAACCCTATAGAACACCTCTAGGATGAATTAGGACAGAGACCGTGAGCCAGGCCTTCTCATCCAACATCAGTGTCTGCCTCACAAATCCGCTTCTGGAAGAATGGTCAAACATTCCCATAGACACACTCCTGAATCTTGTGGACAGCCTTCCCAGAAAAGTAGAAGCTGTTCTAGCTGCAAAGGGTGGGACAACTCAATATTGAACCCTACAAACTAAGGCGCCATTAAAGTTTATGCGCGTGTAAGGGCAGGCGCCCCAATACTTTTGGTAATATAGTGTATCTGTGCTAGACAGGGAGCTTACGCATGTCACATTGCTGGAGGAGAGGTGAATATTGCCAAATTCAGTTCTGCACATTTTCACCTTTGCTTTGTTCCCCTGCCATTCTGTTCACTTGGTACTTTGAATATGAAGGAGCATGCGACTGGTCCAGCTGTTTCTATAGTCAAGCTATGACTAAAGGGACTTATAGCTGACATAAACCATATCGTACACTAATAAAGTGATAATTTTTCAGCTGCCTGGAGATTTAAACTTCCTATTATCAGAAAGTGCTCCTCACCCACCTCATGGCAGCAAAGTGGTGGGGGAACAAAGGAAAGCTGAGTATATGGTGCAAGTTGTAGGTTCAGGTTAAAGTGGATGTAAACCCACCACCCACTCAGTATAAACTAATGGCACAGTATTAATGTATATATACATGCAAGCCTCTTGCATGTATCCCTACCTTGCAAATGTCCTTCAGCAGTTCTGTAAAACTCTGAAATCAGTGGGTGTCTCTCATTGCTGAAGCTCGTGGGTGGAGTTGTGATGTCACAAGACTTCCTACCCAGCTCTATACTGAGAGCTGGAAGGAGATGGGAGGGGGGAGTGTGAGGCTCTGAATGCTCAGTGCAGGAGATGAGAAATATGACCTGTCCGTCACACAGCAGGGGATGAAAGGACTCCTATTCTCTGTCATTTTTTTTCCTATTGAAAAAAGAGGATTACTCTTGGATTAATTCTTTGTGGCAAAACTGAGCACAGATGACATTATATCCTCTACTGTACAGGGTAGAAGTGTCAGTAATTTTTTTTTTTGGGTTTACATCCACTTTAAGGGCTTGTGGGCATGGGATGTATGCTACAAAAGATGGAGCTTTTGTTTTAATAGAAAAAATGTGCATTCATTTAACATTGTTTTATCTTTCTGATGGGGCTATATTATAACATGGGTGTTGAGGAAACGTTCCCTGTTCCTTTATATTGTCTAATATCAGTATACAAATATTTCAGAATTAAATAGGTTTGCTGTATCTTTATTTGATTAGACAACCTGGCAAATTGCTCTAATAATCTCCTTGTTCCTTCAAATGTTCTCTATTTACTCTGTGCCAAAGACACTTGAGGACTGTTCTTCAGGATGATCAAGGCATGCTGGAGAGTTCCTCATAGAATGAGCTTCGTTTTAAATCAATAGCTTGACACGTTCTTTAAACCTGAGAAAGAGCATTCAAAGCAAGCACTGCTAATTTGCTTGCAGACGCGCTGACATTTGTCAGATCTACTTTAGGAGCATCATCCCTATCCCTGTCCTACTCACAAGTTGGCCAACGTAACATCAATTCATTGTTCAGTATGAGATAAAAACACTGACAAAAAAGGAATTAAGAACAACATAAAGGTGAAAAGTACAGGCGCATAGTAATGTAAGACACTAAACACTTGTTTGTAAGACATGCACCAATGTACAGGGTGGGCCATTTATATGGATACACCTTAATAGAATGGAATGGTTGCTGACATTAACTTCCTGTTTGTGACACATTAGTGTATATGAAGGGGGAAACTTTTCAAGATGGGTGGTGACCATGGGCGGCCATTTTGAAGTCGGCCATTTTGAATCCAACTTTTGTTTTTTCAATAATAAGAGGGTCATGTGACACATCAAACTTATTGGGAATTTCACAAGAAAAACAATGGTGTGCTTTTTTGTTTTCAACCTAAGTTTTACCGGCTGAAGTTTTACCGGCGGGTACCAGTGGTGGGTAGAACTTTTCAAAGGGGGAAGTATATGTGATTACACAGTGTTTGTCCTTCAATTACAGTCGTTGGTAAGGTAAGATAATTCCACATAGGTATATTTACCGGGTGGGACATGTAACCACGTACAGAATGTTTGTTCACAAATCACAGAATGTAATGATACGCGGACATGAAAAGTGGAAATACAACAAGAATTAAGGAAAAAACAGTCACAAAAATAGAGTATGACTTGTTACTT
>BLSH010026853.1:123388-137945 GCA_018402905.1 Glandirana rugosa
TTTTTTTTATATATATATATATATATATATATATATATATATATATATATATCAGTGAAATTTCTCTATAAAGAGTGTGTAAGGTACCCATATACATCTTTTGTGGGGTTTTTATTTAAAAAGATGAAGAGGCCTCATATCCCTAAGGTTTACACTCTGAAAAACCGTCGGGTTGGTGTATCTCCTCGGTTGGAAATCCAAAAGTTTCTTGTATTGAACACGTAAATTAAAGGACGTATGGATAGTGTCAAAGTCTCCGGGATTTTATGGTTCCATCATGTTTGTGGGGGGGTCTACTGAGGAAAAACCTTTCATCTGTGAGGTTACATAGACTATTCTCCGTACCACTCATAAAACGGCTGGAGTAAAAACAGTGTTCCTAATCCTTTTTAATTTTTCCAGTGACTATATATATATATATATATATATATATATATATATATATATATATTTTTTTTTAGCATTTTCCAGAAATACCTTTACGAATTTACAGAAAGTCAGAGCTGCTTAACCACATACCGCCCGCCCACCGTCAAATGACGGTGGGGTGTTGCGGCTCTCGTTCTGGGACAACGTCATAGCATTATGTTTGGGGATGGCTGCAATATAAGCCCTACCCCAAAAGTAAGCCCTAGTTAATGTTGTTGTAAAAACATGTAATCTGTTATGTAAAAAAGATTATGTAACGTGCAGTGTGTCTCCTTTTGCAAATTTACTGTGGAAAATACCTTATTTACAGCGCCTCTGGGCGCTCAAGTGACCCGCGTGAGGCCTTCTCCTCTCCTCCTGGCTGACATCAGCGGCCCGTCCCTCTGCAGTGCTTGGCTCGGGGAAGTGTTATCTATCATGCTTTAACCACTTCAATACCAGGCACTTCCCTCCCAGACCAAGTTTCAGCTTTCAGTGCTGTTACGCTTTGAATGACAATTGCGCGGTCGTGCGACGCTGTACCCAAACAAAATTTTTATCGTTTTGTTCCCACAAATAGAGCTTTCTTTTGGTGGTATTTGATCACCTCTGCCTTTTTTTTTTTTGCAAATTCAAATAAAAGACTGAAAATTTTGAAAAAAAGTTTTTCTCTGTTTCTGTCACAAAACTTTGTAAATAAGTACGTTTTCTCCATCACTGATGGACACTAATGAGGCCACACTGACAGGCACTGATACGACAGTACTGATTGGCACTGATGAGGGGGCACTGTTGAGGTGGCACTGACAGGCACTGATGATGAGGCACTTATATGCAGTAATGATGGGTACTGATAGGCGGCACTGATAAGCAGCACTGACGATACTGATAAGAGGCACTGATGAGCACTCATAGGCAGCACTGATAGGTGGCACTGTGCACTGATACAGTATCTCACAAAAGTGAGTACACCCCTCACATTTTTGTAAATATTTTATTATATCTTTTCAGGTGACAACACTGAAGAAATTACACTTTGTTACAATGTAAATTAGTGAGTGTACAGTTTGTATAACAGTGTAAATTTGCTGTCCCCTCAAAATAACTCAATAAGTGAAAATGTTCAAATTGGACCCAATTAGCCATTTTTTTCCTCCCTGGTGTCATGTGACTCGTTAGTGTTACAAGGTCTCAGGTGAATGGGGAGCAGGTGTGTTAAATTTGGTGTTATCACTCTCACTCTCTCATACTGGTCACTGGAAGTTCAACATGGCACCTCATGGCATAGAACTGGAAAATAATGGTGGCCACACAAAATATTGACAATTTAGGCCCAATTTGGACATTTTGACTTAGAGGTGTACTCACTTTTGTTGGCAGAGGTTTAGACATTAATGGCTGTGTGTTGAGTTATTTTGAGGGGACAGAAAATTTACACTGTTATACAAGCTGCACACTCACTACTTTACATTGTAGCAAAGAGCCATTTCTTCAGTGTTGTCACCTGAAAAGATGGAATAAAATATGTACAAAAATGTGAGGGGTGTACTCACTTTTGTGAGATACTGTAGATGGCACTGGTGGGCGGCAATGACAGATGCACTAATAGGGACCCATTCCCTAGTGGTCTAGGGTGGCATCTGTAGTTGTCATGGAGTGCCATCCATGTTGGGCACTGTGCCCCTTACCTGGTGGTCTAGGGTGGGCTTCCTGGTGGTCTAGGATCGGCACCCTGGTGGTCCTGATCGGCTCCCTGATGGTCTCCCTGGGTGGGCTTTCCCTGGTGGTCCTGGTGGGCTCTCTGGTGGTCTAGGGTGGCGATCCCATAGAAGCTTTTTACCGAGATTGGTAATGCACTGGGTCAGACTGACACACCGCACCACTGATTGCTGCGATGCACATCCCAACCGGCGAACCGGCATGTTATCCTGCTGGACGTCATATGACGCCCAGTCAGGATAACTGAATCACTTCCCAGCCGTCATTCTGCATACGACGGTAGGGAATTGGTTAAAAGATCAGGATTTTTTTTTCAGGGTTGTAACCACTTTAAAATCATCATGATGACATGACTACACCATGTTCCAAATTATTATGCCAATTATATTTTTCTCATTTACCTAAATAATTGACGTAAACAACAGTCAGCATAATTCTCATGTTATCAACTGTTAAGAGTACAATTCAAATTTTATTCGAACAAATCTCCTAATGATAACAGCATTTTTTTTCAAAATACAAAAATTACAATGCACTGCTCCAAATTATTACACACAGTAAGTTTCAAAACACTTTATAGGTTGTAAAGAACTGAAAATTGTAATTTGTTGTGTTTGCAGCATATTTACTGAAATAAAAAGCTATTTCAATCAAACTTTGAACAACATTTTAACTTTTTAAACATTTTAACATAGGGCCCCTTATTTGATAGCAGCTTCACAAGTCTTGCATCCATTGAACTTGTGAGTTTTTGGACAGTTTCTGCTTGAGTTTGTTTGCAAGATGTCAAAATAGCCTCCCAGAGCTGCTGTTTGGATGTAAACTGCCTCCCACCCTCATAGATATTTTGCTTGAGGATGCTCCAAAGGTTCTCAATAGGATTGAGGTCAGGGGAGGATGGAGGCCACACCATGACTTTCTCTCCTTTTATCCCTATAGCAGCCATTGATGCAGAGGTATTCTTTGCAGCATAAGATGGTGCATTGTCATGCATGAAGATTATTTTATTACGGAAAGCATAGTTCTTCCTTCTGTACCAGGGAAGGAAGTGGTCAGTCAGGAACTCCACATACTTTGCAGAGGTCATCTTTACACCTTTGGGTACCCTAAAGGGGCCGACCAGCTCTCTTCCCATGATTCCGGCCCAAAATATGACTCCACCATGCCTTGCTGACATCGCAGTCTTGTTGGAACAGGGTGGCCATCCACCAACCATCCACTACTCCATCCATCTGGACCATCCAGGGATGTTCGGCACTCATCAGTGAACAGTACTGTTTGAAAATTAGTCTTCATGTATTTTTCTGCCCAATGCAGCCATTTCTGCTTGTGAGCATTGGTTAGTGGTGGCCGAATGGAGAGTTTATGCACAGCTGCAAGACTCTGGAGGACTCTACACCTTGTTGCCCGTGGGACTCCAGAGGCACCAGCAGCTTCAAATATCTGTTTGCTGCTATGTAATAGTGTTTTTGCAGCTGCTCTCTTGATCCGATGCATGGATCTGGCAGAAATCTTCCTCAATGTGCCTTTATCTGCACAAACCCGTCTGTGCTCTGAATCAGCCACAAATCTCTTAATAGTGCAATGATCACGCTTAAGTTTTCGTGAAATATCCAATGTTTTCACACCTTGTCCAAGGCATTGAACTTTTTCACTCTTTTCGGCAGCAGAGAGATCCCTTTTCTTCCCCATATTGCTTGAAAATGGTGCTCTGCTTAATAATGTGGAACACCCTCTTTTAGTAGTTTTTCCTTTAATTGGGCTCACCTGGCAATCTAATTGTCACAGGTGTCTGAGATTGTTTTCAGTGATCAAAAGAGCCCCGAGACACAATGCCATCCATGAGTTAAACTGAAAAACCAAATATTTCATCTTTGTGACACTGAAATAGAATTTGCATAATAATTTGGAACAGGGTGTATATTTGAATAAATGTAGATTATTGTACATATACCGTAAATAAATAAGACATCCCCCAAAAATAAACCCTAGTGTGTTTTTTATAGCTAAAATTAATATAAGACCCAGCCTTATTTTCGGGGAAACACGGATAGCAAAAAATGGTCTGGTCATGAAGGGGGTAAAATCCTCTGGCGGTCAAGTGGTTAAACTCCTGTCACACAGTCCATGTGTTATTTGAGAATTTCCTTAAGGGATCGGAACCAACAAATGCACATCAAGATATAAACCAGAATTTTATTTAAAAAATCAAATGACTGTTCAGGTTTTGCATTATATACTTTCTGAGCATCCAGGATTTGACTATTAACAGGAGTATACTATGAGTTTGATTTACTAAAACTGGAGAATGCGAAATCTGGTGCAGTTGAGCGTGGTAGCCAATCCTATTCTAACTTCATTCACATAAATACAGCGCCAAGATGAAAGAAAAATCAAGAGGGGGTAAGAAGCCCATGTAATGTGTTCAACTGACAAAAAATGTCCTTGGGACCAATGCACAGAGTCAATGATTAAACATCCAGGACTGGTACATGGAAAGATGGTCAACAAATCCTCAAATTTGGATAAGATGTATGCTTACCAGATTCTGGTAGTTAAAACGCAGGGGACAGATCCTTTGGGTGTTAGCTCCACTCCGGCTCCTGTAGTCACGGTGAAGGTGCCCTCAGCTGTGGAAAAAATGCCTTCTGGATGGATCCTCTCAGATCTCACCGGCCGGGATGGCGGATACCTCTCCAACACTCGGGTACACGTGTAAAAAGAGCTCTAAAATCAAAATGTAGTGACAGAAGGTATTGGGAACCCGACACGTCGGGTTCCCAATACCTTCTGTCACTACATTTTGATATTTAAGCTCTTTTTACATGTGTACCCAAGTGAGTGTTGGAGAGGTATCCGCCATCCCGGCCGGTGAGATCTGAGAGGATCCATCCAGAAGGCGTTTTTTCCACAGCTGAGGGCACCTTCACTGTGACTACAGGAGCCGGAGTGGAGCTAACACCCAAAGGATCTGTCCCCTGCGTTTTAACTACCAGAATCTGCTCTGCGGAACAGCACCACTTCACCACCAACGAGTGGGCCTCCATGCGAGACCTGTGTACCGTATTGCGCTGTTTCAAGTACTCCACCAACATGGCCAGTGCCGATGACGCTGTTCTCAGCGTTACTATCCCACTTCTATGTCTCCTTGAAAAAATCACTTTGGGCGATGATGGAAGAGGATGTGGCACAGGAGGATGAGGAGGAGGAGGAGGAAGAGGGGTCATTTCTACGGTTATCAGGCCAGTCATTCACAAGTGGCTCGGAGGGTGGGTTCCTGCACCAGCATAGGCAACGCAGCTCGTGGGCATCACTGGAGCGTGGCTGGGGGGATATGGAGGACACAGATGGTACAACACCTCCCACAGAGGACAGCTTGTCTTTGGCACACATGAGCGACTACATGCTGCAGTGCCTCCGCAACGACAGCCGAGTTGCCCACATTGTAACTTGTGCCGATTACTGGGTGGCCACCCTGCTGGATCCCCGTTACAAGGACAACGTGCATCCTTAATTCCCTCACTGGAGCGTGAGAGGAAGATGTGCGACTACAAGCACACGCAGGTAGATGCGCTGCTGAGGGCATTCCCAAATGACACCAGGGGCTCAGTGGAAGCACAAGGTGAAGGCAGAGGAGGTGGAGGAAGAGGTCACCAACGCAGCTGTGGCACCGCCAGCACCTCAGAAGGCAGGGTTAGCATGGCCGAAATGTGGCAAAGCTTTGTCAGCACCCCGCCACAACAAACAGCACCACCAGCTGATAAGCAACGTCTTAGCAGGAGACAGCATTTCAGCAACATGGTGGAACAATATGTGTGCACACGCGTACACGTACTGACTGATGGGTCTGCCCCATTCAACTTCTGGGTCTCCAAATTGGGCACATGGCCTGAGCTTGCCCTGCAGCCAGTGTATTGTCTGAACGTGTGTTTAGCACGGCAGGGGGCGTTATCACAGACAAGCGCAGCCGCCTGTCCACAACCAACGTGGACAAGCTAACGTTTATTAAAATGAACCAGGCATGGATCCCACAAGACTTGTCTGTACCTTGTGCAGAATAGACATTTAGACCGGCCTCACACAGCCATTGGTATACTTGTTTTTTTGAATATGCCTCAATATTTTGGGGGCTACCCCAATTAGAAAAAAAAAACAAACAACAAAAAGTGTTGGCTACCTCCTCCTCCTCCACCACCGCCACTTCCACCTACACTGCCACAGTCACGGCCTAGTCAACCTCTAGGCTCCTACTCCACATCCACCACCTTTCCCATTTTTATTTTTTATATTTGATTTTAAGTTATTTTCCCTATCCCCATTTTTTTGTAGGGCACTTGTCCTACTCTTACCCCCATTTTACTTCCTTTTGCAGCCCTCTAGCAATTTCCAGGACTTTTTTACAGCCATTTTTGTTCCAAAAAGTTTGGGTCCCCATTGACTTCAATGGGGTTCGGGGTCAAGTTCGGGTCAAGTTCAGTACCGAACCCGAACTTATTTGCGAAGTTCGGCCGAACCCGAATATCCAGGTGTCCGCTCAACGCTACTTGGGACCATGTGATATTTCAGTTTTTCTTTTTTAATAAATCTGCAAAAATGTCAACAATTGAGTATTTTTCTGTCAATATGAGGTGCTGTGTGTACATTAATGAGGGAAAAAAAGGAACTTAAATGAGTTTAGCAAATGGCTGTAATATAACAGAGTGAACAATTTAAGGGGGTCTGAATACTTTCCGTACCCACTGTATATTATCACCTTCCCCACCGCCTGCCGTGTATGCACGGCGGCAGTGTGGATGCATTGCGCGAATCGCCGTAAAAAGACAGCAATCTGCGAATGGCCACTAGGGGGCGCTCCTGAGGAATGTGCCCGCGGCTCGGGCGGACCCGATGTCCTCCGGCGAGCTGCGATGAGCGGCCACAGGCAAAGAGCGGGGAACCGCCGATGTAAACACGGCGGTTCCCCGCTCTGTTAGTGAGGGCATGGGTGATCTACTGATCCCTGTCACTGGGATCAGTTAGATCTCTCATGACCATGGTAGCCCAACCCCCCCCACAGTAAGAACACACCCAGGGAACACAGTTAACCCCTAGATCGCCCCCCTGCAGGTTAACCCCTTCACCGCAAATTACATTTATACAGTAATAAGTGGATATTTAAATTTCTGATCGCTGAATAAATGTCATTGGTCCCAAAAAAGTGTCAAAAATGTCTGACATGTCCGCTGCAATATTGCAGTACCGCTAAAAATCGCAGATCGCCGATTAGAAAGGGGTATCAGCAGTTCTGGCTTCAGAAAAATATACCTGTTGCTTATCCTGCATTATTCAGCTATCGCAAAAAAGTTTTTTTTATAGCTTTTCCATCTTCATACCTCGTGGAAAGGGGTTTTAGAGCGGTTGCTACTCTTAAAAAAAAAAGAAATGGATGACAAATCCCTGAACGTGGAGATGTAAGACTATACCTCACCAATTTAAAGCCTAATATTAAACAATTGCTATCAGAGTATCAGGCTCATCCCTCCCATTAATAGCATTATCTGTGTATTAATTTTATGTAAGAATTTTACTAGGTTCTGATTTGTTTCATTCCAAATCCAAATATTTACTTGCATTTTGTGTCTTTTCAAGAAAGGAATGAATAAAAATTGTAATTGGTTTTTCTTTTTTTTACAATTGTCCACTGTACAAAAACCCTATCAAAGTGAGCTGCACTGTGTCAGCTGTCAAAAACACAGTTTATAAGTTTAGGAAAATTCAATATTAGGCAGGCAGGGAGTCTAAAGAAAACAAAAAAAACAGCAAGTGGTCTACGGGGCGAAAACGTTTAGGAACCTCTGGTTTAAACCTTGTCAAAGATACGCTTGGATTTATCGTAAACTACATTATGTAGCAATGTGTACCTCTCCTGTTGTATTATACCCAATTGTTTTGAAAAATAAAATCCAATAAAGAAAAAACAAATGGCGATTG
Organism: Glandirana rugosa; assembly: GCA_018402905.1. NCBI lineage: Eukaryota > Metazoa > Chordata > Amphibia > Anura > Ranidae > Glandirana > Glandirana rugosa. The sequence goes on from BLSH010026853.1 coordinate 131,486, forward strand.
TTTATGATAAATAGCGCTTTCCAGTTAGGGTCTACATCTAATTTAAAGTGAATATCTCCTTAACCCCTTCAGATCCGCGCTATAGCCGAAGTACGGCTCCAGCGCGGATCTGAATTTCTGGGTGGACATCCATGGACGTCCTGCCCTTGTGCGCGCTCCTGTCATGCACTCACAGGCGGCAGCGCGCGCGGCCACCGCATGCTACGTGGGCCTGTCAGAGCTGCAGAACGGGGAACCGCCGATGTTAACACTGCGGTTCTCCATTCTGTGAAGGGGGACATAGCAGATCTACTGATCCCTGTCACTGGGATCAGTTAGATCTGTACTGTCCCGGCCAGCCCCGCCCCCCCACAGTTGGAACACACCCAGGGAACATATTAACCCCTTCACTGCCCCCTGCAGGTTAACCCCTTCACTTTCAATCACATTTATACAGTAATCAGTGGCTATTTAAACTTCTGATCGCTGTATAAATGTCATTGGTCCCAAAAAAGTGTCAAAAATGTCAGACATGTCCGCCCCAATGTCACAGTCCCGATAAAAATCGCAGATCGCCGCCATTACTAGTAAAAAAATAAATAATAAAAACACCATAAATCAATTCCCATAGTTTGTAGATGCGATAACTTTAGCTCAAACCAATCAATATACGCCGTTTGCAAGAATATAAATTGGAATTTTTTTTTTTAATAATTTTTTTTGAATTTTTAGTATTATATAGCAAAAAGTAAAAAATATTATTGTTTTTTCAAAATCGTCGATCTTTGTTTATAGCGGCGATCAGACGCAGATGTGATCAAATACCACGAAAAGAAAGCTCTATTTGTGGGAAAAAAATGATAAATTTAGTTTGGGTACAACGTCGCACAACCACGCAATTCTCATTCAAAATGTGACATTGCTGAAAGCCAAAAATTGGTCTGGGCAGGAGGAGGGGTTTAAGTGCCCAGTAAGCAAGTGGTTAAAAATCACACATAAATCGGTAGAGAACATACCAGCATTGAGAAAACAAGATCTGTTATCAATTGTGCCACAAACGTCCTTATATGATTATTAACTACCAGGTGCATTGTTGATGTTTCGTATCAACAGAGGCTGCAGAGAGTTGACTTTTATTTTCTGTTAAATAGACCTTGTGTGATGGACAATTAATGAGATAAGAGAGTAGTTCAGATAGACTTTGAGCAGACTGCTAAAAGGGGATTGATGGTTGGTATGGTATGTATGACTAGATTCATGTTAATTTTCAAAGTATATACTGTAAATAGTTTTAAAAAATCTATACATGTTAATATGCATTAAAGCGATACTAATCGTTTGCTTTTTTCCCCTTAAAATAAACATGTTATGCTTACCTCCTCTGTGCAAGGGTTTTGTACAGAGTGGCCCCCGATCCTCCTTGTCTGGGGTCCCTAGGTGGCGCTCCTGGCTCCTCTTCCTTCTCGAGTGACCCGTCAGGGAAGCGCTTTCCCCGGGGTCACTCATGCGGCCGCTCTCCTGTGTCCTGTGGCTGCGTCCATTGACACAAACAGGACTCGGCCCCACCCCCTGGTTCCTGCGTCACTGGACTTGATTGACAGCAGCCAATGGCTGCCCTGCTAACAATCTATCCAATCAGGACCTGAGACACTGGCTGGAGCTGCTAGGCTCGCCCCCGGCGCGGGAACGATTGTCATTTTTGTCTGCTGTTTCTCTGCTGTCGGCATGAACAAATTCTGACACGTTTTCCTGACATCAAGAGAAAAATGTTGACAGAAGAGGGACCTCCAGAAGATTGACAGCCTCAGCTCTGTTCCTGTGTTCTGTGTGCAGGGGGTGTGTCTCTTCCTCCCCAATCAGCTCTCAGAGCTCTCCTCACTCTGCAGTGTAACTTCATCTCTCCGCCCCCTTTTTTTCTGGACTCTCAGACAAGCTTATAAATTCTGTGCTTTGAACAAATGTAGAGAAGAGAAGTCTGCAGATAGACAGATAAAACTTCTGTAGGAGGATTTGTTTAATCTCTGTGTATCACCTGAGGATAATCCCTTCACTGGGTATATGTGAGGGTTTACAACCACTTTAAAGTGATTGTAAAGTCTCTCTTTTTTTTTAGTAACAAGCATGTTATACTTACCTCCTCTGTGCAGTTAGTTTTGCTCAGAGCAGCCTGGATCCTCCTCTTCTTGGATCCCTCTTTGCTGCTCCTGGCCCCTCCCTCCTATTAAGTGCCCCCACAGCCAGCAGCTTTCTATGGTGTGAGAACCATAGAATGCATTACGATAAAAAATCTTGTGCCTTTACAACTCCTTTAAGCTTGTCTCTTTCACATTTGCAGTGAAAAACATGCATTAGACTTTAGTTTCCATTTATCAGTTGATATAACTTTGTGTCTGTGCCGACCCCCTGAACAATATCGGGATGACAGACAACACAGCATGTATAGAGCAATAAATGGAAAGCTCCTATTTAATTATGGTAGCAGAGTAACACTCCCCCCCCTCCTCTGCAATAATAGCAAAAGATCAAAGGTTTTGAGAAAGTGCCATGTTATAAAACATAAGAAAATATGAGGTACCTACGTCCTAAATCGAAACGGAAGTATTTGGGTTTAAAGGAGGCTAAATGGACTTTCACGGTACCATATGACTTGGAGTAGACTATATATATATATATATATATATATATATATATATATTTTTTTTTTTTTTCATTTTATTGATACAAAATATAGGACATTCTTTATAAAAAGGAGGAAACATACAAAGTTGTGACACAAAACACATTTAGATATAAATGTGGCTCTCAAAATCACGGTTAAGGTAATGCTTGTGGAAACTTTCTATACCAACTCTGTCTGAACTCTACATGTTTCACGGCCTTTTATACCGCATCCTCAGGAGTGTATGTAGGAAGGTATAGCATAAACAGAGCGTGTGCCACCAAACTACAAGGAAGAAAAACAAATTAATCATAAAAGACCAGGTTGAGAACTATAAATATACAGTAAATACATCATATAAACATGCATGGCTGTCACCCCAAAAATTCCCCTTGCCTAAAGTGTGCGTGCGATTCATAATGTGACGGTGTCCCAAAACCATGGGGCCCTCCCAAATATAGGGCAAAACTGTATGAAAATCAAATCTGTGTAAAAGGTCATTGCATATTTAATACGGGACGTTACAGCAAAGGATAGCGTAAAACGTTTGTTTTAAAGGCATTTGTTGGTCAACAATAGGGAAAAGGGGAGCTGGGGGGGGGGGGGTATAAGACATAAAAGGCAAAAAATACCGAGGTTGTGTCAGGTGTTATGTGAAACTCATAAGATGGTTAGAACCAGAATCTGTTATGACTGCAACGCTGCAAGAAGGAATGGATAAACTGAAAATATGCTTTTATATGTAAACCCAGATTGAGAATTCATTATAACCAAAGAAAAAGGAAGGGGAAAGTACCTTGGGGCGTGTGATTTTAGATGGAAAAAGATGCATGGCATTGCCCGCATAGCGGGGAATGGTTTAGACGTAAGTGCTCTGACCACAATTTCTAATATAAATATATACGGGAAGGTTTACCTAGGACCCATAGGGGCATGAGGGAAAACAGAAATAAATGTTCCCTAGGTGCTACATTCGATTGGGAGGAATAGAAACTTCATTACCTGAATAGGAATGGACACAGAGGAGTAGAAAACACGAACGGTCAAAGCTGGTATAACACAAATCATATCTACAGACTGTCTCTTCTGCACTGCTGTTAGTATTATATTACATATAGTGATATTGGGCGAAACAGCTGTATAGACCATAGAAAAGTTCAGATAGTTGAAATTCTTATGGTAATAAATGTGCATTTAGAGAATAGGGATCTCAGTAGAGACCGTGACAGAAAAACAGACCACCTGCAATGAAATTGAAGGTTTTTTAGGTTAATAATGGCCATTAAACTGGGATGGGTATACTGTATATTTTTTATAATGTGTCGTTTCTGTTTGCATTCACACTTATTCAGTGGGTTAATATATGCGAGGTAAAGTGTGTTAGGTCAAGGCCAACGCACTCCATTACTTCCATAACCACACCTAACCCTTTTGGGGATGCTGCTCTGCAGTGCAGGTGGGTTGCCATAAACCAGCCTATAAAGCCCCATCCCCTTTTGGCACTATTACACTTCTATTGATTCAGGATTGTTTATGCCAGTTTGTAAGTGTTGTCTATGTTTCTGATCAATACAATGTATTTATACCAATGTTCTTTGTTTCCCTCTCTCTCCAGAATCAAGTTTCTTACTGGGGAATGCACAGATTGTGGACTGGCCTGTAGTATATAGTAATGACGGTTTCTGTAAACTTTCTGGATACCACAGAGCTGACATCATGCAGAAGAGTAGTACATGCAGGTTTGTGTCCATCATTTAAATTATACTTACAGTATAAAGCATGCTATGGTCATTATTTCTGACTGTTTACAAGTTTTCAAGGGATCTGTAGTAGCGGCAGGAGATGGGATTTTTGTTTCAGCATGACCGTGCCTCTGTACACAAAGCCAGCTCCAAAAATACATGGTTTCATGAGTTTGGATGGAGAGACTCTAGTGGCTTGCATAGAGCCCTGAATCTCAATCTTATAGAACACTTTTGGGATAAATTGGAATGCCGACTGTGAGCAAGGTCTTCCACCCCAACATTAGAGCCTGACCTCACAAATGTTCTTTTGGCTAATTAAATACAAATTCCTACAGACATACTCCAAACTTGTGAAAAGCCTTACAAGAATCGTGGAAGCTGGGTGGAGGGGAAGCAAGATGATATTGGAATGTAATGTCCAACAATATAGGTGTTTTGGTGTTGTCAACAGTCAGCCTGTTCACACGAAAGAGTGAGTGAGAAAGAGAGTCGGCCTGTTGGCCATAACAGCTTTTCCTTTTCTATCTAGATAATATTTTTTGCCACAATTTCCAGCCCTATTGAAATCATATGTATCCAGAAGTGTTATTGCGCTAATAGTGTCTAGTGCAGCAGCAACAAACTATGTGATAATAGCACAATATAAAACCAACAAATATGTACAGTTGCGCTAAAATTAATAAAGATAAAAATTGTATATGTGATGAATACGTAATCAATTAATCCAAAGTCACTATGTGCATAACTTAAATTACATAATCAAAAGTGCATAAGTGCATAACTCAAATGTCTCAATATCAAAGAATGTGGAGTATTTGTGAAAAAAGTCCAAAAGATCTGAGCACAGAGTGATTCCAAATAGGTAAGGATGAAGAAATCCACCATATGAATTCAGATGAAGCAGTCGGACCACCACCAAGGACATGCACACCCTAGGTGTTTATGGGAGATGCCCTTACCAGACCCAATGGACTCACTATCACTAGTGGGTCATTTGGGCCAACAGATGTCACCCTCTGCAAGGTATAATATAGCACACTCTTAAATTTCTGCCTGAAAACGCTACGCCCAGGGGTGAATGCAGCCTTATGCATGCTTCTGTCCACAGGCAGTTAAATCCTGTTACCTGTAGGCTATTATGTTTATACCTTAGCAGATACATTTAGTTAGATCTCAAGGATAAGTTTTCTCCCATCCACATTCACAGCATTCTTTGGCTTAAATGCTGGTCATTTGAGCTCCAATGCAAGAAATACCTTGAGTGGTTACCCTTTGAAGCTGAACACCTATTTGGTCCCTCCTTTGATAAGTACATAAAGGAGATCTCATGGGGTAAGTATAGACTTATCTCCCAGAAGAAGGCTTGCCCCTCTACTAGTAGGACATGTGCTTTAAAGGTTAAATAGGAGCTCCAGTCTCCTATGTAAAACTTAAGTCAGCAGCTACAAAACCTGTAGCTGCAGACTTAATAAACAGCCAATTACCTATCCCACGATCCAGTGCAATGCCCGGCCCAGCCATTTTCACTCTGTATCTTCTGTTCCTGGCTTTAAAGTGGAACTTCTCCTTTTAGCTCTTTTTATTCCTCTCATCCTTCCAATATCAAGGCTAAGAGGGGAACCTAATTTCATAAGTCATGGCCTTCCAAACCAGCCAAGACTGGTTCCAGGACCTCTTCACAGTGATGGGGTGCCCAGCTCTGCCACACAGCATAATCCTGCCTGGCAAGGGAGCAGACTGTGCTTTTCTTTTTTCACTTGTAGGTCTCCTTTCCCACCTTTATCCTGTGACTGGACAGACGAGCTCCTCTCTCTGTCAATCTGCTTTCCTCACCTATCACGATGTACCTTGCACTGTAACACCCCTATACCTCCCAACTGTCCGTCATTGGAGGGACTGCCCCCCTTTTGCAACCTAGTCCGTCCTTCTTTCCACCTTAGTTTTCTCTTTTTATTGGTCTGATGTACAGATATCTAAGAAAACGTACAATTTAACCACTTGCCGACCGTGTAGCGTAGATACACGGTGGCAAGTGGCACCCATTGTTGTGGGAGGACGTTATATAACGTCCTCCCAC
>BLSH010026853.1:155535-184632 GCA_018402905.1 Glandirana rugosa
TGGCCTGACAGACGCAGCACCCACCCCTCTGGGCTCTGTTTTGGTACGGCTTGTGTACAAACTGGAGAGTCCTCTGTGAGGGGGGGTTTTATTGTAGGAAAGGAGGACGGCCCCCAGGGGAGGGGCCAGCTGAACTCTTTCCCTGCCTAGTTAACTCCTGGTAAGACGAACATAAAACCCCACAAAGTCATGAAGAGGCTGCGTCTGTCAGTGAACTCGGAGAAAAGGATTTTACGGTAAGTTATAATAAAATCCCTTTTTTTTTTTTTTTGCAAAATGGTCGCTCTTTTTTTTGTTTATAGCGGTGATCAGAAATGATGCAGAGGTGATCAAATACCACCAAAAGAAAGCTCTATTTGTGGGGAAAAAAGGACGCAAATTTATTTTGGGTACAATGTCTAAACGTCGCACGACCGCGCAATTGTCAGTTAAAGCGAAGCAGTGCCGAATCGCAAAAAGTGCTCTGGTCCTAAACTGGGAAATCCTTCCGGGCCTGAAGTGGTTAAAGTATATTTAACCACTTCAATACTGAGCACTTTCACCCCCTTCCTGTCTAGGCCAATTTTCAGCTTTCAACGCTGTCTCACCTTCAATGACAATTGCGGTCAAGCAAGCTGTATCCAAACAAAATTTTTACCATTTTTTTGACACAGAGCTTTCTTTTGGTGGTATTTAATAGTCACTGGGTATTTTATTTTTTGCTTAACAAATGAAAAAAGACAGAAAATTAAAAAAAAAAAAAAAAAAAGTTTCTCTTCTGTTATAAAATTTTTTTCCACACTGATAGGCGGCACCAGTACTGGGACGGAGTTGTCCAGTGCCCAGGGCAAGGATCCAGAATTGCACCCCCCTCGCTAAATGCTGTAGAATGGGTGCATCACCGTGCATCAATTTTTGCCCCTTTACTTCACAGCGCCCAAGGCAACTTCCCCTCCTCCCAACCCCTTGTCTCGGCTCTGGGCGGCACTGATATGCAGCACTGATAGGCGGCACTCATGAGCACTGATAGGCAGCCCTAATGGGCATTGATAGCTGGCAATAATGGGCACTGATAGATGGCATTGACAGGCAGCACTGATGGGCACAGACAGGCATTGCTGTCAGGAGAGCCACTTACCGGCTCTCCTCTACTCATGCCCTGTCAGCATGAATAGAGGAATTACGGTAACTGGCACTTCCTAGTAATGCTGTGATTAGCCACGGCTGATCACATGGTAAAGAGGCTACGTCATAACGGTGATCGGAGATCTACCAACTGCCCCGCTGCACACCTTGTTCTGCTGGACCTCATATGACGTCCAGTCAGAATGAGAGATCCACTGGCCACCCGGGAAGGTGTTAATGCCATTTTTTTTTTCCATTTTGGAAAGAGTAGGGGAAGGTTAAGTCCAAAGTCAATGTTTTTCCATCTATTTCCTTTTAGGGAGATTTCCCTTTTACTTCTTTCTCCGTAGCTTCAACAGGACATGAGAGCATATCTTTCCAATGGGAGGGAAATCTCTTCTCAGACATTTGTCACGGGGAATAAGTTTGCTTTTTTTGAATATTTCCCCTCTATTCCTGTTCTGGTGGCAACTCAAATTTTTGGATTTGCTCTCACTATAATTTCCTGGGACATTGGTGATCAGAACAATTAGAGAGAATGAATCTCCCTAGCAGGAACACAATCAGAAATGAAAACCTGATAGTGATGCTATACCTTCACCATCGTACCCAAATCTAAACCATTGCCTTTCAATAGACTTTAGGCTACAATGATTGAGCTTGCCTAGGCTGAGATGATGTCATCAGTCTGCTGCAAGCAGGAGAAAGAGAATGTTTTCAATAAACTGATCAAACTGGAACATTGTAGGAAGTCTCAGACATTAGTAGAACTTCAGAGGCATTTATGTGACTTCTATTACATAAGCATTAAAGTCCTTTTAGCAGCTCCGCTCCCCCTTCTCTCTTACCATTAGTGACACAGCAGCTTTTCAATCTCTAATTTAAACAGAGCAGAAGCTCAGGAAGGGAAAGCAGAGTAATCTGAGCTACTGAGGGGGTAAACTTGAAAGCTAAACTCCAGGTATGATTTTATAGCATAGCTACTTTGGTTAAACTTGACGCAATGTAAGCATGCACATCTCATACCTGACTGACCTTGTGTAGGCTGCAAACCACTGTAATAGTCAGCATTACTACTGTGATAGCAGTGATCATCCAGGCCCAGTGGCAAGCAGTTGCCCTTCTACATGGTAGCCACATGGAGCATAGTTGGCAACATTGTGAAAAATGTATAGGGACACTTTTTGTCGGTGGGCGGAGTCATATTATAATTAGGGCAGGGCATTCATTTGTGGGTGTGTCATAGATGGAGAAAAAAATGTGGTGCGTGAAGTGCGTCGCAACAAAAAAATGGGCTTGGCTTAAACTAACTAGTGGGCATGGCTTAAAGGGGCATGTCTCAAATGGGATGTGCTTCGAGTCTGAGATGAATGAGGGAGGGAGAAAGAAAGAAATTGGGAGGGAAGGAGAGAGAAGGAAGGAAAGAAAGAGGGATGGAGGGACAGCAGGCCCAGATCCTTCACCACAATAGAAATATGTGTATTCCAGAAAGTAACAATCAGCAGATAGATACTCCAAACGCCTGGCATTAGTGCTTCAATCATCCCTGCACCATGGTTGGCGTGGTGTCAGGATGATTGAAGCGCATTATTTCTATTAATACTCACCATAATGTAGAATCAGTGGAAGCCCAGAGTGTCACTTGCCACCAGATGCCATCAGGTGTACCCAGCAGAGTCCCTCCTTACATCTGGTGTCCCCAGCAGAGTCCCTCCTTACATCAGGTGTCCCCAGCGGAGTCCCTCCTTACATCAGGTGTCCCCAGCGGAGTCCCTCCTTACATCAGGTGTCCCCAGCGGAGTCCCTCCTTACATCAGGTGTCCCCAGCGGAGTCCCGCCTTACATCAGGTGTCCCCAGCGGAGTCCCGCCTTACATCAGGTGTCCCCACCGGAGTCCCACCTTACATCAGGTGTCCCCACCGGAGTCCCGCCTTACATCAGGTGTCCCCACCGGAGTCCCGCCTTACATCAGGTGTCCCCACCGGAGTCCCGCCTTACATCAGGTGTCCCCACCGGAGTCCCGCCTTACATCAGGTGTCCCCACCGGAGTCCCACCTTACATCAGGTGTCCCCAGCGGAATACCTCCTTACATCAGGTGTCCCCAGCGGAGTGCCTCCTTACATCAGGTGTCCCCAGCAGAGCGCTCCCTTACATCAGGTGTCCCCAGCGGAGTGCCTCTTTCCATTTGGTGTCCCCAGCAGAGTGCCTCCTTACATAATGTGTCCCCAGCAGAGTCCTTCCTTCCATCAGGTATCCCCAGTGGAGTGCCTCCTTCCATCAGGTGTCCCCAGCGGAGTGCCTCCTTACATCAGGTATCCCCAGCAGAGTGCTCCCTTACTTTGGGTGTCCCCAGCGGAGTGCCTCCTTCCATTTGATGTCCCCCAGTGGGGTGCCTCCTTACATCAGGGTGTCCCCAGCTGGATGCCTCCTTACATCTGGTGTCCCCCAGTGGGATGCCTCCTTACATTTGGTATCCCCAGCGGGATGTCTCCTACATCTGGTGTCCCCCCAGTGGGGTGCCTCATTACATCTGGTGACCCCCAGTGGGGTGCCTCATTACATCTGGTGACCCCCAGTGGGGTGCCTCCTTACATCTGGTGTCCCCCAGTGAGGTGCCTCCTTACATCTGGTGTCCCCCAGTGGGGTGCCTCCTTACATCTGGTGTCTGCCATTGGGATGCCTCCTTACATCTTGTGTCCCCCATGCAGTGCTTGCCTCTGATTAATTTTGGCCGCCTCGCCATTTACCAGTGCTGGGGGCCGATGGGAACAACCAAGAGGTGGAGCCTGGGTGGCAATGAAAGCATTGCCGCCCGGTCTCCGCCTCTTGGCACTTCCACATGCTCTGGTCTCCAGTAAAATGGTGCTGGAGATATAAACAGTACCGGCTGTGGACCTCTAGTGGTGGCGGTGGCGGAGAATCAGGAAAAAGTGAATTTCTCTGGACATTTCCTGGGAATCGGTTAGACCAGGAATAAGCTCTAAATCTCGGGAATGTCCTGGGAAATTGGGGAGTGTTGGCAAGTATGATGGAGTCACCCGTTCGCCACTACCACCATTCAGAGAAAGCCTTGTATTTTTTTAATGAATACAAAGTGGTCTTAGATTTGACAAGGTGAAGAGGTGGTGTGGTGACATAATGAACTCCACCTAATCCAATCATATAATATGAGTGACCCTCTGTGGTTGCTATGCAGAAGGGCAGCCACTTTGCACTGGACCCAGAAAGCTGCTGCTATCACTGTAGTAGTCACAAATACTACTGTGATTTGCAACTTTCACAGGGATCAGTCAGTTATGAGATAGGCATGCTTACATTTGTCCAATCTGGCCAAATGTAACTATGCTATAAAAATCATACCTAAATTTCAGCTTCAAGGACTTTAGTGCTTCTGGTGTAAGCTTTGAAGGTCTACAGAATTACTCTACAGTGCTTATTTACCGCTTGTTAATAATATACAAGTATTTTAATGTCTGTAGCCTGGTTGGAGGCTTACTCCAAGTTTATTAGTTCAGTTTGGCTACAGTGCTCTAGGATTTTTCTTTTAGTATAGTAAAAAAACAAAAAAAAAAATCTGCCTTACCCTAACTACAGTTTTTCGGGTTCGTACTAAGCTTATGTTATTGTGACTCTAAATAAACTTCTGTGAGATTACCATTTTCCTATTGATGGGATGAGAAAGGTCTGTGGCTGATAACTATAAAGGAAGAAGCTGCCTCTTTGTCTCTGCCACCAATAGGCTCAAGCCTACTTTGCCTAATGGTAACTCCGGCCCTGTCAACTCCACCTAAAATGAGTTGCTCTGTAATAAGGCAATGAACGATAGGACTTGTGCGTATGTGCTAATAAGTTGACTCTCTGGCTACTTTCACGTGGCCATAATGACAATAATTGTTGTTGTTTCTTGCATCCCCCCTCCTAGGAGCTCCTTCCAACCGGTTTCTTTTTAAATTTATACGTACCTTTTTCCTTGAGGTCTTCGTTCTGGTCATGTGACATTATGGGTCCTCTTCTTCATTTGTTGACGGGTGGGTTGTACATACTGCAGAATACAGAAACGTGTAATGACCTGCTTAGTTCTCCTGGTTTCCATTATGCTCTGGAGTGTTTAATGACACTGGGCATCATTCAGCCAGGAAGAGGTTTTGCTGTGGATTGCAGAGCAGTAAGTCTTTGGGGTACAACGGAGGAGAGGTGAGTACCATAGCAAGAGCTGATTTTATTATTTATTTTAAAGTGGTTCTAAAGTAATTTTTTTTCTACCTAAAATAGTTAATATGTTATACTGACTCACAGAGTGGTCCCTTACCTCCTCTTCTAAGATCTCCGACTTGTTCTCTCCACTCCTCCTTCCCTGTGTGTGCCCCCATAGCAAGCTATGTGCTATGAGGGCACACATGCAGTTGTGCTCACAAGCCAGGCTGTGTGTGTGTGTGTGTCCATAGACTCACACAGTGCAGCTCGCCCCCACCCCTTTATTTCTGCTCACAAGATTTGACTGACAGCAGCAGGAGCCAATGGCGCCCACTGCTGCCTCTGTGTCCTGTGAGAGCAAGGATAGAGGAGAGAGCCACTGCAGACCAGCACAACACTGGAGTGGGTCTGAGTATAGTGAGGTGGGGATGGGGGGAGGGTGATAGATACTGGAACATCCATGAAGGTAAAAAATGTTTGCCTTTAAAACCACTTTAACTTGTGTGGTGCTATTAAATTTTCACACTTGGAGTTGGGCTTTAACTTGCAGTCCCAATGCCAAATATCTGTTTTGTGTGGAATGTCCGTTTTCAGACTAAAGTCTCTGCATATTTTTTACATTATAGGTAATGCAAAAATCACTTTGGTTTTTAGTTCTATAGCATTTCATGTCATGTATTGGTTACATACATTAAAATGTGGAGAAAATGTGTTGTGTTACTGAAGTGCAAAATCAATATCAATTATGCATTTTTATATAGGAGAATAAATGCTCTCATGTAAACATCATGTCCTGGAGCACAAATGTGATGCCCAATTAACTTGTACAGTTGCATGAAATGTTCCCAGTGCCCAACAATCGCATTAGATATGTAAACATGAACGACGAGGGATTCATTAACCAAACCTCTGAAACACACACCACAAGTGTAAACTGCCATCCACAGTAAACACTAGAAGCATGTGTTCACATTACATCATTATTGTTGTTAGAGTATCTTCTACTTAGTGGTAGGCAGAGCATGGCAAAGGGAAAGCCAATTGGTTAATTTAGGCAACACAAAGGTTCTTTTTTTTTGCTCTCGGTTAGACCTAGATATTCTATTTTAATGATGAAACTATTAGCCCTCATACACACGGGCGTTTTTTGATGCCACGTATTTTGGCGTTTTTTGCAGCTCTCCGTGTTATTCAATGGCCTCATAAAAACGCTTACGTTGTTTGAGCTGTAGAGGGCGTTAGTGAGCTGTAACTAGAACGCCAAAAAAAGCTGATTTTTCCCTGACGTCGGGCCCGACGTATTTGCTTATTTTTTTACATACGCCCGTGTGTATGAGGCCTTAGGCCTCATGTACACTGGGCATCAAAAACACCACTTTTAAGGGCGTTTGACTTTTTTTTTTTTTCTGCCTCTAAATGCTCCTCCATGTTAGCCTATATATCTTTGCATACATAGGCATTTACAGGCATTTAAAGGCAAGAGAGTTTAGAGGCGGAAAAAAACAGCGCCAGCGCATTCAGGAGAGGAACATTTTGCCACAAGAAAAGGCCCAATGCACCCAAACGCATGTAGTTCCTAAATATTCATTCCATTGGCTAGAATAAATTAATATTCAGGCCAATGGAATGAATGAATGAATGCCCCGATGCTTGACGTGTGTAAACACATTTGCAAAATGCAGCTGTAGCAATGCAGCTTTAGACGTGTTTTTAACTCCCCTGGAGCAAAGGCTTCCAAGTGAGGAGAAAAATGTCCAGTGTGCATGAGGCCTTATACTTTCATGGTTTCCAAATGTTCCATTTTTAGAACTAAAGTCCACTGTCCCTTGGTTGTCCTTTTTTTTTTAATCTGCTGCCAGTGTGTTATCTATACAGATAAGCATGTTTATGCTATAACACAGACACAGGTGAACTTCTAATACAGAGGGGATGGGGGCTTTTCATGTTAAGTAAGAGAGCAGCAGGAGTGGGGTTGACATGAGCAGACACTCAGGGAGGGGAGGGGGGGGGAGAACGCAGGAGACAGTGAGCAGGGCTGCAGATGAAGGAGGCACGTACTGACTCCGATGTCACAGCTCTGCAGCCAGGATATTTCGGAGTCAGCATACAGGGGGAAGGCAGGATCAGACAGGTATTTCAGGTGATACAGGGGGCCAAATGACACAGCACAAGCACTGTGCTGTATAACACGCTTTAAGGGACCTGGATCAGTTTTTTTTTGGGTTAACAAACGCTTTAAAGCAACTCGATTTGAATCATAATTTTTAAAGAGCACCTGCCATCTCTGTCCCACAGTGGCTCCTCCTCTGACCCGCTGTTTACTCACCGACAGTCCCATTCACTTTAATGGGACGGCTGGTGATATGGCAGTGACACAACAAGGTGGTGAGGGACGTATTGGCAGCAGGTGAATGGATGCCCGCTAACAAGCGCTGCAATGATGGATCTGAAATGACAGGTGCTCTTTAAATGTAAGGAGTCATTCTTTCTGGTAGTTGGAATCTTTAATATTTGCAAACAAAATGAAGGTTTCCTATTTAGAATAATAAGCTGTCAGGTTAGTAAAACGGCATTATCGGAAACCGATTCAATCATACAGTTTGTAGTGTACATAGATTTGCAAAACAATGGGATAAGCCCGAATTTACACAGGGGCGATCAGACTTTGGCACGACTTTGCTAGGCGACTAACAAAGTGACTTCAAGATGACTTCAGCACAATTTCAGCGAAATTTCAGCACAACTTTGGGCGACTTACAATGCGACTCCATGCCGGGCAACTTTGCCTGTGGCCAATCAGAGAAGGGAGGGAGGGGGTAGCCTGGGTAATTCAGCAGGGAGTAAGTGTGTAAATTCTTTTCTTTTTCATGTAAGTTGCTTTAATATAGATGGGGAGCCGACTTGGAGGTGACTTCCATTGAATTCTATGGGCACAAGTCAGATAGAAATCGTCTTGAAATAGTACATGAGCCTTTCCTGAAGTTGGAGAAAATTCAGTAGTGTACATTAAGACGGCTCTCATTCACTTCAATGGAATTTCTGATGTCAAGTGACTTGGGGCGACACAAGTCAGAGCGCAAGTCGCCCCTGTGTGAACCGGCCCTAAAGGAATATTCCTGAACTTTGTTTTTTCTCATGGTTACTGTGAAATTGTGTGAATGCATCAATGCAGTGCATCTCAGCTTGCAGAGCTTGGATGCATTGAATGTGTTTGCCCAAAATGTAAATATTGCAGAATATACATCCTCATGCTACATAACTAAGCTCCATTTCATGCTGAATAAAAAAAAAATTAATGCATCTTGAATAGAAAACTATCTTGAGATAGATTTTTTACTCCAAAAGCATTTTATTAAAATAAATTTAATAAAAAAAAACAAAACAAAATGATTTAAATCAAAAAATCCTTTTTTTTTTTTTTAATTATTTTTTTTTTTTTTAAGAATCATCAATTTTTATCCACCCTGTCTACTGCATATAGCTCTATAAATAGGGATCTAGTAAAAATGAAAGTATAAATAATGGTGAACTTTTTTTTTTTTTTTTCTCCCTTCACCTCCAATTTTGGTTATAGGACAGGAAGTGAAGGGAGATCTCCTCCAATGGGACACAGATAGTAAAAACATCAAATAACAAGGATTATAACCCTCTCCTACTCTATCCAAAAATTTTTTTGACTTGTTTTACTTTGGCCAATCCGTTTTTTTTTCATATTTTTGTTGGTCCGTGTTGGGGGGGTGGGGTGGGGGGGGGACATGACAGGGGTGTGTCCCTTTGCCTACATTTTATACTGGAACGTTTCCCTCTTATCTCAGAGACACATGAACTTTAATGGCATCCCAGTCTTAGTCCGTAAGGTTAAATATTGGGTTGGCCCACCCTTTGCAGCTATAACAGCTTCAACTCTTCTGGGAAGGCTGTCCACAAGGTTTAGGAGCGTGCCTATGGTAATGTTTGACCATTCTTCTAGAAGCGCATTTGTGAGGTCAGGCACTGATGTTGGACGAGAAGACCTGGCTCACAGTCTCTGCTCTAATTCATCCCAAAGGTTTTCTATCAGGCTGAGGTCAGGACTCTGTGCAGTTCCTCCACCCTAAACTCGCTCATCCATATCTTTATGGACCTTGCTTTGTGCACTGGTGCTGAGTCATGTTTGAACAGGAAGGGGCCATCCCCAAACTGTTCCCACAAAGCTGGGAGCAAGAAATTGTCCAAAATGTCTTGGTATGCTGACGCCTTAAGAGTTCCCTTCACTGGAACTAAGGGGCCAAGCCCAGCCCCTGAGAAACAACAATTTTGGCAATATAGTGTGGATGAGTGAGTTTGGGGTGGAGAACGTGCCTGGCCTGCACAGAGTCCTGATCTCAACCCAATAGAACACCTTTGGGATGAATTAGAGCAGAAAGTGCAAGCCAGGCCTTCTCCACAACATCAGTGCCTGACCTCACAAATGTGCTTCTGGAAGAATGGTCAAACATTCCCATAGACACTCCTAAACCTCGTGGACCGCCTTCCCAGAAGAGTTGATGATGCTATAGCTGCAAAGGGTGGGCCAACTCAATACTGAACCCTACAAACTAAGACTGGGCAATATAGTGTATAATGGGGTTTTCTCCAATTTGACTGAAAACCTGTAAATACACTTTAAGTTTCAATTTAAGCCCAACTGTGCTGAGGACATCCTGAGAGTGCAGGGCATTATAGACCCGCCTCCGAGGGACACCACCACAGCACTGATAGTAAAATGATGCAGAGAGTTTTGCTGAGATCGTCATTTCTACATCATAGATGAGGCACTGCTGGAGAAGATCCAGATAGGAAGAGGACACTGTGCTAGATGACTGTCCTGAAGACATCTGAAAGTATTTATAGAATTTTTTTAATATATACATACACTGCTCCAATAATGCCAGTGATTGGTGGATGAGTAATAATTTGCCATGCCAATGTACTGTCAAATGGAGGCTGGGGTAAGTGTAGCCATATCTATTTGTGTTATTGCTAAAAGGTGATCCGCTGTGTATTTACTAGATGTACTTGTATCTATGTGCTAAATTACACAGATTCAATTCAGCCTTTAATACCATCATAGAAGGTGTTTAGTTGCTTTTAAATAATCTGGTAATTTACAAAGAGATGCTCAAACCAAGCCTGGATTTTGAAGCTGGTACTGACATAGGTCCTCGTCTGCTTCTATTCTCTGAAATCTTGCAGAAAATGACAAAAATAAATGTGTTCATTCTAAGTGAAATATTCCTTTGTTTTGCAGTTTTATGTATGGCGAACTGACAGACAAGAAGACAATTGAAAAAGTTAGGCAGACGTTTGAGAACTACGAGTCAAATTGCTTTGAAGTCCTCTTGTACAAGAAGAGCAGTATGTATATCATAATGTCATGTTTACCAGATTAGTAGAACTCTTATAAAAATGAGGTATACTTAACAACTTGCAACGAGATTGTCCCGGATGAGGAATCTGGTCAAAAAGCAAGGCGCTAAGGGCAAAGTGCTGTACCTATATTGTAGATCCCATCCAGAATCCACCCTGACTTGGTCTTACTTTTCTCAGATCCCAGTGGGCCTGTAAATGTACCTTGTTGTTTACAAGTGAAAAGTGAATTTTCGATTTGAAAGCAGTATTAAACCCTCAGCATTTTTAGCTTAAAGTGATTGTAAAGTCTAATTATTTTTTCTATTAAAATAACAAACATGTTATACTCACCTCTGTGCAGGGGTTTTACACAGAGCAGCTCCGATCCTCCTCTTCTCGGGTCCCTGGCTGGAGCTTCTGGCCCTTCCCCTCTCTACGGTTGAGTGCCCCCACAGCAAGCAGCTTTCTATGGGGGCATCTGAGCCGAGCTGAAGCTCTGTGTATCCACTCAGAGCTTCCACTCGGTTCAGCCCCACCCCCTCTCTCTCCTGATTTGCTAACTGCGTTTGACAGCAGCAGGAGCCAGTGGCGCCCCTGCTGTGTCTCAGTTAATCAGGAGAGCGAGTCCCGGATGGCCAAGGCACTCGTGGACATTGTTGGATTGAGATGGGGCTCAGGTAAGTCTGGGGGGGGGGGGGCTGAGGGTGGCTGCTGCACACAGAAGGCTTTTTATCTTAATGCATAGAATGCATTAAAGTGAATGTAAAGTCTTCCCCCCCCCCCATAAAAATTACACACCTGTTATACTTACCTGCTTTGTTACAGTGGATTTGCACAGAGCAGCCCGGATCCTCTTCTCGGGTGCCTCTTCTGTGATCCTGGCCCCTTCCTCCTATTCAGTGCACCCGCCACTTTCCGCAGCGCTCCCGGGCTCTCCTGTCCCACTGGGAGGCCTGAGCGCCCCACCGACACATCCGCTGGCTAGCCTGAGACCCGAATGAAGCCGGAATCGGCTTTGATTGGGTCTCAGGTCTAGTAACCTGGAAGTCACAGTCAGAGAATCAGAGAATGGAGAGGTGAGGAGGAAGGAAGAGCAGGGCAGTACCTTATCATTCTAGACTATGCGGCTGTGTGTTTCTATTAATGCACACAGTATAGGGAGACACCGCTTTAGTCCCTGCATGGAAGGGTGGCTCCATATTAAGCAGCAAGAGAAAGTAGCCACCATGAAACAGGAAAACTGGGGCAGCAGTCATGGCACAAGCTTAAACTGGAACATAGACAAGAATTAAAAGATAAAGAAGCTGCATACTCGGTAAGTAATTTAATTGCCTGCTGAAAGTGCTTAAAATACTGTGGGTTTAATATCACTTAATGTTAAGGAAGAACTTGAAAGATTCCAAAAAATCAGTTTTGGTAAGCTGGCTTTTACTAATATTTTAGTTTTTTTTTTTTTTTTTTTAAAGGGTATATTTATTGAAATATTTGCACAATGTACAATAAAAACAAACATTTGAGTTTTTGAGTTGTCACGTCATTTCAAATATCAACATCTTTTTCATACGTCAAAACATTAGGTATGAATGATGCCAATAACCTATCAAGTGATCAATATGAGAAAATATATTGATACCAAATTTTCCCTTTTACTACTTTTTTGTCATGTCATGTGATAGGAGACGCCGATTCAAGTTATTAACTCCGTTGTACGCTGGTAATATACTCTCAGTTGCACCCTCGTTATTAAATTTTAAACCTCCACTTCTCCTGAAACCTTCACCACCCAACCTGACCATAATTTGTTGAATTTTTTTGGGCACCCTCTTGCAACGTATGTTAATTGACATAATGGTAAGGCCCTATTAATTAGCTCAATGCAGTATTGTATAGAAGGAGGGACTGGATTCCTCCATTTGAGTGCTATAGCTTTTTCCGCAAAGAAAATCAATATGCAAAGAAGTGCTTTGTGAGTACATTATTATTATTATTATACAGAATTTATATAGCGCCAACAGTTTGCGCAGCGCTTTGCAATAAAAAAGGGACACAGTAAAATTACAATACAGTTCAATACAGAAGGAATAGGAGGGCCCTGCTCGTAGAGCTTACAATCTAAAGGGAGGGGGAGGTGGTACAAAGGGTAATGGCTGCAGGGGATGATCTGATAGAGCTGGCTCAAGCACGGGTCTTAGGTGGAGGTGGGGTAGGCTTCCCTGAATAAGTGAGTTTTCAAGGATCGCCTAAAGGCGGACAGGGTGGGGGCTGACCAGACATTCTGGGGCAGGGAGTTCCAGAGGATGGGAGAGGCTCTGGAGAAGTCCTGTAGGCGAGCATGGGAGGAGGTAACAAGGGAGCTAGAGAGAAGGAGGTCTTGGGAGGAGCGTAGAGGACGATTGGGGTGATATCTGCGGATGAGATACACATACTCTTCTCCAAAGTCTCCCAGGAGGCATCTAGCTGCGGAGTATATATTTGGGAGAGCAAGTTTTTCCTCCAGGAAACAAAATATTTTCTTCCAGAAACGTACAATTTATGAGCAAGACCATAGCATGTGAAAATAATCTCCTGGTATATAACAACTCGCTGCTGAGTCTAATCTCCCCATTTTATATAATCGGGCCGTTGTGTAGTAAGCCCTTTGTAGTAAGTTGAACTGAATTTGTTTGTCGCGGGCGGAAATCACTGCAGGTAGTTGTTCCCCCGCTATCTCCGTCCAAGTCTCATCCGTGAGCGTCGGTATGTCTCTAGTCTAACTGTCCTCTCCATCCCTTTCGAGGAGGGAGATAGAAGGAGAGAGTAGTATCTGGAGATAAGTTTGGTGTGATCCTCTTCAAAGAGGAATTTTTCTAATTTAGATGGCATGAGTGAGACTCCCGTCAGCCCACATTGGGCAGAAATTGCATGCCTCAATTGAAGGTAGCCGTAAAAGAATTTATTAGGAACCCCATACTTGAGTTGGAGATCCCTAAAAGCTTTAAAGGTCCCTTCTGAGAAGAGCCGGTGTAGGTATTTGATATTGTGGCTCGCTCATCCAGGGCCGTCCGGAATTTTGACCTCCTGCAGTTTTGGATTATGCCAGAGGGGGGCATTAGGTGATAAGGTTAGCGGTGATCCCTTCATTTTTTTGTTACAGATATGGAAGATTTTATAGGACAATTTGAGAATATCCGCTATGATTTCTGGGTATGGGCCATTTCTATACAGAATGTTTGTTAATTGGTGCTTCATATGAATGCACAAGGGATGCCTGTGTGGTCACCGAAGCTATTACCAGGTCCGGAAAGAACCACCAGTGAATTTGTGTCAATTGGGTCGCCAGGTAGTAACATTGCAGGTTCGGTAGGGCCAATCCACCCTCCGAAACTGGGAGGTGTAATGACTCCAGTGAAACCCTAGGTGGTTTGGGACCCCATAGGAATGATGTGAGTATCTTATTAATATCTATGAATAACTTCTTAGGAATGTATATAGGGGCGTGCCACAATAGATAAAGAAATCTAGGTAGGTAGACCATCTTAAATATATTTATCCTGCCCAATAAGTTAAGGAGAAGTGTTGACCAGGATTGTAAATGGAGTTTTTAAATTGGTTCACTAATGGGGTTAAATTAAGAATATATGTATTCAGTGGTAGTTGGACTTCCACTCCAAGATATTTAAATCTATCTACTTCCTTCAGGGACAAATATTTTAGTTTAATATGTGCCATGAATCACGATCTATAAATATCAGGATTTCTTCTCACACGTGTGGTGTTCTCCCTTGTGGAATACGTGTTTTGCATCCTTTGGAAGACCACCTGGGAGGGGAACTAAACGCAGCTGCTGGAGGATTTTTTCTATCTATTATAGAATATAAGCTAGAGCTTAAACTGAGAAAATAATGAAATGAAACATAAACATGGTTCTTAAAGAGAACCAGTCACCATTTTATTCCTAACCATATAAACAGAATGATAAAACGCTCTGATCTTCCTATGGATTAGGCTGGCATTATTTTTTAATATCACTCCCCTATCTTGCGGGCAATAGACTTTATTCAGGCACCTCCGACACTTCTTATTGAAGATGGTTTACTCCACAGTTGCTTCTGATATTGATCCCTGGTCCTGATGTCAACTACAGCCTTGTCAGGGGCCTGGTAAACTCTGTGTGATCTGCATTGACAGTCTTTGCGATCATTTGAGGCTTTCCTAACTGCTGCCAGGCCCTGGCTGATGCCAGTGGGTGGAGGGGGAAACTACATCTCTGTGTAGCACACAACTTCTAACACTCCTGGAAGCAGGGAAAAATCTTGCCAGTAATAGACCAGGACCACTAGATCTCTGCAAAAAGAATACCCACCTCTCCCTATATATTATCATGTAGAGGGCTTGTCTCCCCCTTGTGATAGTAGTAAAGGTAAATAGTGTGTCAGAAAAAAACAAATCTGTACATTTCATCACAATGCATGCACATTTCCCATGTTTTATCCCTTTACAATCATTTAAAGTAAAAAAGTTAGATCATACCACCGTACATTACCATTTTTTTTATTTTAAAGAGGAACTGCAGTCTGCCCACATAATTTGTAATAAAAACATCTTTGCCATTCTGAAGCTTCCCTCCAACCACTTTGCATATTATTTTATATATACTGTGATTCTGTACTTTCCAAATATGCTGCAGAAATCTCTCTCCACTAAGTTTGGCTGCATCCATTTTAACTGTGGGCAGCTGAAGCTGCTGCCTGTTCACTTCCTGTGCACACCTCCAGCCCTGCAGCTCTCATTGGCCCTCTTATGACTCATCCTCCCCTCCCTCCTTTCCTGGCAAACTGTCATGAGAGTGGGACAGAGAGCCGTGCATGACGATGAAGTGCTGTGATAGTCATCCAACACTGGACCAAATTAATTTTTTTTTTTTTTACCATTTTTTGATATAGATTGAGCTTTCTTTTTACTGGTATTGCTGATAGCATTGCTTCTAATTGAATAATGTAGCATTTTCAGCCTGCGACAGGACGTGCTCTTGCTCGCAGTACATCCAAGTTAACAAATTTTACAACCAATTCACAAGAAACTATTTGATTAACTGTTTGCTGTAAGTCATGATGCCAACAATACAGAAAAAAATAGACTTAGAGTTCATATACATTTTAAAGTGTAAATTCATGTTTACCAAATAGCACACTATGCTGTCCCAAATGGGTATAGCAGCATAGTGTGATAAATCTACCTTTCAGCCAGGGCTCCCTTTTTTTTTGAGCACTGTGCACATATGCACATACCTGAAAGAACAGGATGGCGCTTCCTTCCAAGGCACTAGGGGGTGCTGATCTTGACAGCTGCTCCTGTCAGTTTTTCAGGTGCACCTGATCGGACTCTCCTTTATGGAGTGACAGATATCAGCAGACAAATGTTCGCCGACACATGTCCACTGACACCCGCCACCATCCGATCTGATCCTGTCTGCCAAAAACAGAGGGATGGTGGTCCATCAGATCAGATGAAAACAGACAGGCGGTCCATTTCCATCTGATTTCACCATTGAGGAGAGCGGTTATGTGTCCGTGTCCGCATTATATCTTTTATCTTACAGGTACCTTTGTACCTTTTTTATCTATGTAAACAATAAAATTATTTTTTAATTTATCTTAGTTGTACTATCTGTCTACAGCAGCGCTATAATCCCACTTTTTCCTTAAATTTTTTCCCACTCCCCTTCCCCTTTCCCCAGTTCCCTTCCCCTTTATCTCTTTTTTGTCAATATTCATCAGCATATATACATGTTCGAGACAGTTCACACAGGGGCGATCCGACTTCAGGGGTAACTCAGCATGACCCCGCACAGCGTGACTTCATCGCGGCTTGCAAACAACTTCTGTAATTGAAGTCAATGCAAGTCGCCTGCAGTCGTCCCCAAACAAGTGCAGGAACCTTTTTCTAAGTCTGAGCGACTTGAGCCGCTCCTATTATAGCGGTTCCATTGCCTGTGTGAACCGGCTCTAAGTCTTGAATAGAGAGATTATTTTCATCCCTGTGTATCATCTGGGGCTGTTCACTTCACTGGGTGTATGGAGGGTTTACATCCACTTTAAGGTTTCCTGAGTTAAGCTGCATGAGTGTTCTGTGAGTCTGAGTAATGAAGACTGCTTAGCTTGTTTATTTTCTCACTGTTTAGATGTTTTGATTTTATACTTTAAAGGCAAAGCGACAAGTAAGATTTGTAGAACAAATTAAAAACAAAGACAAAAGTAGAGATTGAAAAATGTTTTAAAATATGTGCTGCCAAAGTGGAGCATAATGTGGTAAAGGCATGAATGGCATTTAAAGCTAAAAAGCTGTAGCCCAAATTGTTTTTCTTTGTTATAAATAGAATCATAATGGCTTAAAACCTCTTTTCATTCTTTTTTTTTGTGTGTCCTCGTTGGAGGGATTTTCCACGAGTTTTCTGTCCCAGTCACCAAATTTAACCACTGCCTGCCCACCATCAAATGACGGCGGGGCAGTACGGCTCTTGTTCCCTAGGGGACGCACAGCATGCCGATCGCAGGGTTGCCAGGGCACGGCACGACCCTGATCTGTGTAAAGAGCCGCTGCTCTTTAACTATGTGATCGGCTGTGACCAATCACAGCCGGTCATATGTAAACAAGGAGGTGCCAGTAATCGGCGCTCCTCACCTCACACTGACAGCGTGTGTGGCAAGGAGAGCTGATCAGCGGCATCTCCTCTCACAGAGGATGTCTAGGGATGTGATCAGGGCACTGTTCATCAGTGCCAGCAACCAGTGCCCACCCTAGTGCCAGCAGTCAGTGCCCACAAGTGCCTGCCAGTGCCAGCAGTCAGTGCCCACAAGTGCCTACCAGTGCCAGCAGTCAGTGCCCACAAGTGCCTGCCAGTGCCAGCAGTCAGTGCCCACAAGTGCCCGCCAGTGGCACCAATCAGTGCCCATTAGTGATGCCAGTCAGTGCTGGCTATTAGTGCCGCCTATTAGTGCTGCCCATCAATGCCCATCAGTGCCGCCTATCTGTGCCCACCAGTGCCGCCCATCAGTGCCCCCTATTAGTGTCCACCAGGGCCATCAGTGCCACCAATCCGTGCCTACCAGTGCCACCTATCAGTGCCAACTTTCAGTGCCCAGAAGTGCAGCATATTAGTGCCTCCCCATCAGTACTACCTAATCAGTGCCCATCAGTGCCACCTCATCAGTGCCCATCAGTGCAGCCTATCAGTGCCGCCTCATTAGCACGCATCAGTGAAGGAGAAAACTACTTATTTACAAAATTTACTGACAAAAACTAAGAAAAATTTTTTTCTTCAAAATTTTCGCTTTTTTTTTAGTAAAAAATAAAAAACCCAGCAGTGATTAAATACCATCAAAAGAAAGCTCTATTTGTGTGAAGAAAATGATGAAAATGTCACATGGGTACAGTATTGCATGACCGTGCAATTGTCATTCAAAATGTGACAGCGCTGAAAGCTGAAAAATGGCCTGGGCAGGAAGGGGGTGAAGGTGCCCAGTATTGAGAGGCGGTTAATAAATGTAGACATCCAGAGCCAAACCTCTTTTTGAGTCTTGTTTTAAGTTGTCTTAGGCTGTTTAGATTCCCAAAGATGCTTGAAGAAATGGACAAAAGGTTGTTGCCTGGGGTTTCTCTAGTTTGACTGCCAGTGCCACCAGGCCCCAGTCCTAGTCTTACCCTTATATCTGTATATCTGAATGAATTTTTGAAGGAAGTGACTCAGGTTGTTCTTTAGCCCAATTATCATATAAGGCAGGACTGCCAGGAGCTTCCCAAATAATGCTGCAGAGATTTACAAACTTTTAAACAATTTGGCCAAAACACAAAGCATTTTTGCAATATTCCCAATGGAAGTGTTTTTATTGCAGTCTGTGTGCCCCGTGAAGATCCTTTCCCTCACTTCCCGTTGCTAGTAGAGTAGAACATTGGTGGAAATCTAACTACAGAAACAGGCAGCAGTAAAAACCTTTGCAGATGTGGTGTAGAATAGAAGCACCACTGTACTTATAAAATCTACTGTAGGATTTTTGTTAAATTCACCAGGAAAGTTTGACATGTTTTGGGGGCTGCAAGGGTCTCCCAGCTTCATTGGGGGCTGCAAGGGTCTCCCACCTTTTAATTTGTGCTGCTGAACTCAAGTGGAAATGAGGTTCACACAAGCTTAAATACTTTTGATACTTTAGTCCAGCTCGGGCCTCATTCCCATGTTACTATTAAATCAGGACACTGATTTGTTCATAGCTCTGAAAAAGGGGGACACTTGTGGAGCACACACCCCTCACCAGGCTTGCTGTTTGGTCCCAGGTTCCATTCCCTGATAGGCACATGGCAGCCAGTCACACAGTAGTTCAGTCACTCAAGTCAGAAAAAAGGCCACACGCCTTTTTGCAGTTTATTTGCTGACTTAACTTGAATGGGGTGAGGGTGAGCCTCGGGACACTCCAAAAGGAACTATCAAAAGTGCAACAGAGGACACTAAAGCTGAACTGCCTATCAGGGTGTAACCGCCTGCTTGAATGTGAAGGTTAAGTGCACTTCAGTGCAGGAGCTCCTCAACAGGAGTATAGTCCTGAGCTTTACCAAAGGTGGCAAGGAATGTCTCTAGGATCCTTAAGGCTAGTACTGACCGTGCCCTGGGCACTGCCTCAGGATGATCTGGACAAAGGTCCTCAAGCCCTAATTGGAGGTGGGACCCCAAAAAGGATTTATTCAGTGCTGCAGCTGGCCACTCAGGGGTGACTCAGCCCTCAGGCTGAATCTAACCTCACAGGAACAAGAACTCCCTTTTTTAGATCCCAGCCTCTTTATACTGCTATCGACTAGGAATTGGCTGAAAGGGCATGAATATGCAGGGCAGGGTCAAAATGTTCAACCCTTTATATCCCAGAATTCAGTGGGATGCAGGGGAAAGTAGAGGAGCCTGCACCAGCAGAACCCAGAACAGACAAAACAGTCACTATTACCCTGACTACAGGGGAGACAAAAATTAATTTACCTAAACACTAGCAGACTACTAGAAGGGCACTACCTTGAACCCTCAAAAAATGCCTAGGCCTTTACTGGTGAATGTTAATGAAATCTTATTCTGGACTTTATAAGTGGAATTGCTTTCTATTCTCTTCCTTTTCTGCATTTAGAAACATAAAGCTGCTTGCTCATGAAAACCATGATCGCATAGAACATATTGATTGATCCATTGCTTTAAACCGCACAATAATATTGAGCAGTAAAAAACTGATGGGGTATTGACCCTTTGTTACCCTCAAAACCTAAAGAAAAAAAATATTTGGCTTGGATTAAACTTTTGAGTGATGAATGCTTAGCATCTTTGTCAGATTGTAATTGTTGTCTGTGTTCCTGTTTGGCGATTTTCCCCTCACTTCCTGTCCGGAGGACAACTCGTCACACAAAGTGTCAATGGGATAGAAAGTGAGGGGAAGCCACCTCAGTGAGGATGCAACCCTGCCAGAGATTCTGATCTTCACCCAGGGGCGTTGCTAGGTCTACAAAAGATCTGGGGCTAGAGCCCATAGCAGCGAGGTAAAGAAAGACATACGCTTGAGCGGGCATACATGTCATAAAATAAATAATAATAGTAATAAATATACATGTGTATGTGTGTGCGTGTGTGTGTGTGTGTGTGTATATATATATATATATATATATATATATATATATATATATATATATATATATATATATATATATATATATATATACACACAGTCTGCATTCCAGACCGGGACATACCTGCTAATTGCAGAACTGCACCCACCCTGTAAGAGACCCGGGGCTATGGGCCCCAGACTCGGGGCTATAGCCCCAATAGCCACCCCCTAGCAACGCCTCTGTCTTCACCCATCTTCACCCATTCTCTCCAAAACTTAAGACAAGCACTGCTTTGTGCCTGGACTTGTATATGTGCATTTTATAAAATTAGAATATCATCAAAAAGTTAATTTATTTCAGTAATTCAAATATATGAGTGAAACTCATATATTTTATATATATGTGTTACACACAGAGGGATCTATTTCAAGTATTTGTTTCTTTTAATTTTGATGATTATTGCTTACAGCTAGTAAAAACTCAAAATTCAGTATCTCAGAAAATGTAAATATTACAGAAGACCAATAAAAAATTATTTTTAATACAACAATGTTGGCTTACTGAAAAGTATGTCCATGTACTGTATAGTATGCACTTAATACTTGGTTGAGGCTTTTATTGAATTAATTACTGCATCAATGCAGCGTGGCATGGAGGCGATCAGCCTGTGGCATTGCTGAGATGTTATGAAAGCCCAGGTTGCTTTGATAGCAGCCTTCAGCTCGTCTGCATTGTTGGGTTTATCAACAATCGCTATCAAAGCAACCTGGGCTTCCATAACACCTCAGCAGTGCCACAGTGCAGTATTCGCCCTCGCCCCCTTTCCTGACCTGCCGGCCTGCATGCTCGGATAAGAGTCTGGTATGGATTTTGGGGGGAACCCCACGCAATTTTTTTTTCTCATTTTGGCAGGGGTTCTCCTTCAAGATCCTCAGCACACAAGTCGCACTGCAAGTCGGATCATCATGATCTGACTTTTCGTGCGACTTCTATTCAAATCAGTGGGCTCCCATAGGGAACCATTGATTTTGAATAGAGACAGAGAAAGACCTGACGAGGCTTAACTATCTGTACACAACGTTAAGCCGTGTTTTTGAGCTTTTACCGTTGTCTACATTTTTAAAGCTCTACCGCTGGAGCCTGAGAACGCACTGGTCCAGGTTTTTTTATGGAGCTTAAAAACGCCTATGCCACTTACAGCTCAAAAACGTGTGTGTGTATGAGGCCATTGAATAACATGAAAACATCCATGTGTATGAGGCCTTATGAATGACCCTGCACACCTGTGCACTCACACAGGCTGCAGGCATCCAGTAAGGCCCGGACACTGGATTTAAGATTCTGTCCCACCCAAGACACTTTAGAACCTTCAAACTCCAGGCTCTGATTTGGGATTACAAAACCCAGAGAAAGCTCAAAACACCGCTTTCTCCGTAACTTTGAGAAACCTCAACCTCAAAGTCTTTTCCATATCCATTTTCTAACCTCACATGTGACAAAGGCTCCTACGCTCACAATATATGGATGCTAAATAATACACTGGGCCTAATAAATTATGATTGGTGGTTGTAGAAAAATATGAGATTTTTTCTGTTGCATTTTACATAAACTATTGCAATGTGTATTATTAGGCCCAGAAATTCTAATGAATGTGACCTGGGATTTTCTAGATAGGCAACTCCTATCCTCATATTGATAAGTGGTTCCAAATTAATAATAACTACTGCAGTAGGTAACAGACACAAAAGATACACTCAGCATCTTTCCAAATAACTGTTCTGCTTTATTATGACACAATTGAAGGTTTTTATACAAATGAATATGTAGGTATCACATTAATATTACAATTGTACTTGGTAACAAGGGGCGTAACATAGGCAGACAAATTCTAATCAGGACTTGAAAGAATGCAAACATGTAATGAAAACATTATTAGTGCCGTGTGCACAGTGAATGCAGTGTGCAATACATACAAAATAGAGTACAATTATATACAGAACTTACAAATCTCTTTTACAACTGTCTTGAGCCACCATGCTCTTGGCACAATGCTGCGCACCTCAATTGTGGCAGATATTGACACTTATTTTCTGAACTATTATTTATTTGTGAACAGTGATACTTGGGATTTCTTTGTTTAACAATTGGAGCACCATTTGCATTTTTCCAAACCCCTCGCATTCAATTATTATTTGGTGAATCCATAAAAAAATCTGTTTTCTTCAGTAGTACCAACAGTAGTTTATCTGGCTCACTTTCTTTTACTGTTAGTGACAAATGTCACATTGATTGTATTTGGCCACTGACTTTTGCTTCTATATATACACGAGTCAGAGATTTAATGGTCATCATTGTGTTGAAGTGCCAGCCAGTGGCTCTCAAGGGCAACTCCTAGCAAATTGAGTATCTTTTTGAATGTCCCAGCAAGAGGGAGCTTGGAAAGCCTTGCCTGCCTCCTCAGTGTTGGCGCTTTCTCCAAAGAAGCTTACAGCGCTGACATAAGCACTTCAGTATCACTTGATCTAAATGTCATATTCATTAAATTGATAAATGTATATGGCTTGTTTCATGTAATTTATAGATGTAAACATTTTTGTCCTCTGTTACCAGTTGTGTAATCCAGCATCACCACCATTTATTTTTCCTCTCTGCAGGAACTCCCGTTTGGTTTTATATGCAAATTGCACCAATAAGGAATGAGCATGACAAGGTTGTGTTATTTCTCTGTACTTTCAAAGATATAACCTTGTTCAAACAACCAATTGAGGATGAATCAACGAGAGGTAATTGTCTTGCATGTCATTAGTGATGTGGGTGTGTGGCATGCTGTGTTTATATACCAGCCGTATATTATCATTGTGTTAATGTTCTGTAGAATGTTATTAATGGATACTTGGTGAAAACACAACAAGATAACAAAAGTATCAGTAATATACATGTATTTTGGGGGATTTTAATGAATTTAAAGCATAAATATGTTAAACTGGAATTCCACAACAGAAAATCTGTTTAAAATTATTAATATTGAATAATACACTGATTGTACCTCAACTGTTGTCCACATCTTCCCTATATGGCTAAGGAGCCTATGTATTTAGCTGTGTGCTCCAACTCATGCTTGAGCTTGGGACCCTGCCACACCTATTGCCTTCTTAGTACCTAAAAGAGCACTTCAGTAGTCAAAAAAAGGAGCCAGACTGGATACTAGAATAGTTGTTGCCAAATTGTCCAATCTGAGTGCTGTTGACCCCTTTTTAGCAAGCAGATTCAGGTGCCCAAAGACTAGACGTGCGGAATTTTTTGTCTAATTTCAGAAGCATTTGTTCATTGAAGAATTTCATTTCATTTTCAGAATTCAGTTTGCATCTTTGGCATTTGTTGTTTATATTGGTTGGTTTGGGTGGATTAAAGGATATGTAAAGTTTTTTTAAAAAAAAAAAACAAAACAAACATGTCATACTTACCTCCTCTGTGCAGTTGGTTTTGCACAGAGTGCCCCCTTCCTCCTCTTCTGGGGTCCATCAGCGGCGATCCTGGCTCCTCCTCTTCTCGAGTGCCATGTTGGAGAGCCGCTCTCCTTTGGGGCACTCATGCGGGCGTGCTCCTGTGTCCTGCTGCTGCATCTATTGACACAGGCAGCAGGACTCGGCTATGCCTCTTGGCTCCTGCATTATTGGATTTGATTGACAGCAGCTATCAATCTATCCAGTAAGGACCCAAGACACCGGCTGGAGTGGGTGTGCTCGTCACTGGAACGATTGGGCTCAGGTAAGTAAAAGGGAAGCTCTGGGGGGCTGATGCAGTACAGGAGGTTTTTCACCTTAAAGTGTTACTTAGCCCACAACAGTAAAATCAGTCTGTATATGCAGTAAAGCATGCTTGTTATACTCAATGTGGAACTTAAGGGGTTAACCCTCTGCATTATGTAAAAAAGGCTGTTTTGTCCTGTATGCCATAAATCCTTCCCTCCTGCACTGTCTGGGCAAGTCCATATAATACACAACATGTGGTAAAGTTGCACATGCTCAGTTTTGTCTCTTATGCTGGATAGAACATTTCCAGTTTCAGTTGAACTGTTCAGGTCATGCGATATTAACATCACACCTGTGGGCTTGTATACAGACTGTAGTGGAAAACTCCTCCTACTTGAACACACAGCTATGGACAAACTATGCAGGTTATCAGGAAACCATGGTATACAGATCATCCCAAAAGTGGTGGTATTTTAATGTAAAAAGAAGATTTATAAATATTTTCATATTACTGGGTTTAGTAACGCTTTAATGCATAGAATGCATTAAGGTGAAAAACTTGGAGGGTTCACAACACCTTTAAAATGTTTTTTTGGAAGATTGCTATTCGATTGTTTTTCCGGAAGTTTCTATATAATCAATATATTATTGAATCGGATGGAAGGATTCAATATTTTCGGACGCTAGTCCAACCGATTAAAAGAAATGGCATGAGCTGATTGGACAATTGTGACTGGCGTTATATGCATCAGAATAAGCGAATGGAATGAAATTCAGATCTATTCGTTATTCGAATTATCAAACTAATTTGAATTGATATCCCCATGGCCTCGAATTACTACCTCATCATGTGATGTCATCCAAATGAATTGAATGAAACAAATGCATTTGTTAATTTCGTTATGACTATTTTTGTATTTGTTGACATTCATTACTATGTTCATTCGGAGATTCGTATACATCCAAATCTCAAAAAATGTCGTCCGAAAAATGAATTGTAACAAAACACACATGTCTATCTAGGACCATGTAGGTGATTATTTGGAAACCATGTACATGCAATCACTGTTTTTCCCTTATTTACTGGGAAAAAAAACCACCACTAAACAGATTGCTTTTTTGCAAAAGACAAAAATAGCATTCCAATTCCATTACATAAAACTGCCAGAAGCATATCCTAATTAAAAAGGTTTCAAATGTTACCACAAATGTTACTTTTCTAATACAGTATATTTTTATTGCTTTAGTAAGCAAGGAAACGTAGAATAACACCTTCTGTGCAATAAGACAGGTTTGCACAACAAGGAAAGCAATGTTTGCCTTAGATACATTGGAAGTTGGCAAAATATGTAACAATGAGGCTAATTTACAAAAGGAGGTGAGAATGTTCACACAATGAATAGTGTGAGGGTTCACTTCAATATTCCAGTCTTGTGAATAGAAAATACCGAATACCATAACAGACTGGCGCTGCTCCAAGCCTGCAGTATCCCGTCTCCCAGGTTTACACTTCTGTATTCAGGTGCTGGCAGAGAGCGAGCACATCTTGCTCCAAGATATAATATAGCATACAGGTACCGCCGGACACTGTATTCAACTCCAGTGTAAGGTACATGAAAGACTTCAACTCAAATCTCTGCCCATCGGTCATGCCAACTGACATGTTTCACCCACATTGGGCTTAATCATACGAGCAGTGTGACTGATGGGTGGGGATTTAAGCTGAAGCCTGTCTTTCATCTACCTTATATAAATTAAAATTGATAATACTTTTATGTGATGTGCCTCATTCAAAGCCACAAGACCTATTGGAACTTGTGTATATTTAATTTACCTTAGTCTGGAGTTGAATACAGTGTGCAGCAGTACCTGTATGCTATAATACATGACCCCTGTTTACCTATTTCTTCTCCACATGGTTGAAAAATGGAAGTGAATATTCACACAATTTATTATCTAATCCTTTAGTCAATAAATGAGTCAATAATATAATTTAGCAAATTGGTATAATAGTTCAGCTTGAAGTTTCTTGCATACCGATATTGCTTTGGAAGGTGCAAGGGAATGTTACCATCCATTTTTAACAAGGTGTAGAAAGTTAAGAGTGATTGAGAGTCGCTTGTTGAGTGTCCAAGCGTGACAATGTATTGAGGTAATTAAACACTCAAAAAAGAGATGGGTAGGAGAAAAGAACATGATAGGAAATGAATTGGGAGGGAGAGGGAACTTGAAGCAGTGGAAGGGGAGATAATCCGTTTTTTTGGAAATGTTTGTTGTATAAGAGCAGTTCATCTGAGGCCCAATGTAAAGCCACCCATATGTGGAACGGAATTCAGCCCGTTCAGCAGGGAGAGACCAAATTTTGATCCATTTGTATAAGAGCAGTTCATCTGAGGCCCAATGTAAAGCCACCCTTATGTGGAACGGAATTCAGCCCGTTCAGCAGGGAGAGACCAAATTTTGATCCATTTGTATAAGAGCAGTTCATCTGAGGCCCAATGTAAAGCCACCCATATGTGGAACGGAATTCAGCCTGTTCAGCAGGGACAGACCAAATTTTGGTCCATGTATGGGCGGGCTGGTTGTACAGAAGTCAATCAACTTCTGTACAACTACCCTGTTGATTTTTCTCTGATCAATCAATGC
Organism: Glandirana rugosa; assembly: GCA_018402905.1. NCBI lineage: Eukaryota > Metazoa > Chordata > Amphibia > Anura > Ranidae > Glandirana > Glandirana rugosa. Next base: position 182,215 of record BLSH010026853.1, read on the forward strand.
TAGCGCCAATAGCAAGGAAGTTTCCCCACTTTCAGAATACAATAACTTCCCCCGTCCACATCGAGTGTGTGGATGGGGGAATCGGGTCATTTTTTAATTTCGCCCACCCCTCTGGAGATCAAACCTGGAGTTTAAATGCTTTGAAAACGTATTAAGGAATTTTTTAGGGATAACTCTTGGAGTTGCTTGTTTAAGAGGGACATGCCACCATGTGTGAATCACCACTAAGGTGAGGTTAAACCTTGTTATAAGCTAGTGGACGGTTGGACAAATATTTCTCTATGCAGATTGCTGTAAAATACCACCAGATAAGAACTTTGTATGCATTTTTAAAAGCATGGACAGAACTTGTAGCCTTCAGAGTTATACTGTATATGTCAGGCTTGTCCGTACCTGTGAGCCAACTCCTCCAGAGAGCATATTCTATATAGTTTATTGGTTGATAGGGAACGCATAATTGAGGAGTGGATGAAGACTATTACACCATGGGAGGTAGGGTTCCTCTTGCATATTGGTGTATTAGTGAGTCTGCATAATATTGTAGCTCTAAGTAGAGAAATAACTCTTGAGAGGGGATATTGTGTGATTCTCTTAAATGTTAAAATTATTTGAGGCCATCTAAAGATAAACGTAAGTTTACATAATTAAATAATGTGTGGCCCACTGTTAAAATAATTTGGAATGAGGTATGTAGTTAAGGGGCTACTTTGAGTTTAAGGCAGATCTCAGTTTCACAGTTCAGCAAAACTCTGAATGTATGGCCGAAATTGTGTGCCTGAACTCACAATGCACTGCGTGACTCTTGTCCTTGAGAGCCAATATTCTGAAAGAATAGAAAGGTCAGCCCCCTCACTACAAAAGGGTGGAGAGAGATACTGCTATATATTGCTAGATAATAGATATATTGCTATACATTACTGTAATTTGCAGTGTTGTGAACTACATACTCTTGTGTACCCCCCTGTGTTAATGGTTCATACACCTAATTGTCATTCATGTTAGCTTTTTTTTTATTAGGGTCCTTTTTCTACCTCCTTGATGGTTTTCCATTTTTATTTTCTGCTAGGGTTGAAAAAAAAATAATAGCGGACTTTTGGTTTGAGTGGTTAGTCTTTTTTAGACTTTATATTTTTTTGGGTAAGGGGATATTCTAGTTGATTTAGTCTGGCTACAGCCTTTTTTAAGTTTGGGGTATGCATTTATTGCTGAATAGTTGTTGGAGCTGACTTTTCTTTGGAGCATGCTGCTGCATTGCTGTGAAATAACTAGTGTGTATTCCAATTCCACTCCCTATCGCCATAATTTCAGTAAAAGCTAGGCATTCCCTTCACATCCCAAAAAGTACTAATCCGAGTCGGCTCCAAAATGAGGCAAAGACTCTGTACATGGCAGTACTAAAGGGTACGTAATTTTTTTTATTTTCAGTCTTGCCATTGGTTCATGCCCTCCACAGGAACAGTACCCACTTCCTATTAGCTATTAAATTCACCACCCATATATATAAGTTGGGTTTAGGGTTTTTCAAATTTTGAGGATGTTCAAAACTGGCTGCGAATCAAACCTGGGCAGATTTGCACATTCCTAAAAATAATTGGAGTTGTCCATGCTTATAGGGAGCAGAGGGACACAAATGACATAGCTTTCATAAACTGAGTTAATGATGAGTGAATTGGCTAGAAAACAAGGTAAAATGGCATATCTGAAAATATTTTCATTCTCCTGAATATATGGATGCAGAGTTAAATAATCTGCGTAAAATTATACATTTTGTGGGTCAAAATTGCCAACATTGCATGATTTGCATGACTGTCTGCTGATAAGAGAGATCTACAATCTACAGACAAATATTCAAGAAAATAATCCACAATCTCCTGATTTAATTATTACTTTTTTTTAAAAACTCTCTCTATTCCTGTACACCTGTATGTATGTGTATATTTACAGGTGCATCTCACAAAAACTGAATATCATCAAAAAGTCAATTTATTTCAGTAATTCAATTCAAAAGTGAAACTCATATGTTGTATATAGGTGTTTTACACACATAATACCAATATAAAAATAATTTTTAATACAGAAATGTCGGCTTGCTGAAAAGTATGTCCATGTACAGTCTAGTATGCACTCAATACTTGGTCGGGGCTCCTTTTGCATGAATTATTGCATCAATGCAGCGTGGCATAGAGGTGATCAGCCTGTGGCACTGCTTAGGTGTTATGGAAGCCCAGGTTTATAGCAGCCTTCAGCTCGTCTGCATTGTTGGGTCTGGTGTCTCTCATTTTCCTCTTGATAATACCCCACAGATTCTCTATGGGGTTTAGGTTAGGCGAGTTTGCTGACCAATCAAGTACAGTGATACCATGATCATTAAACCAGGTATTTTGTATAGAATCTCTAGGGGGGGGGGGGGGGGCCCAT
>BLSH010026853.1:190511-230312 GCA_018402905.1 Glandirana rugosa
ATGTGCTGCCCCCGTCGCCCCTCCTATCCATTTTACTTGTCTTCTGCTGTTCCCAGGGTCCCGCTGCAGGACTGTAATAATGGAACCCATGATAGGAATAAAGGGCCCCAGGATCAGCGAGAAGAGGCCAGGGGTCAGGGGGGCCCTTCTTAATTTCTTGCACCGGGGCCCTGAAGGTTCTTGTTACGCCTCTGCGACTGTCTGCCACAATTTCGCAGTCCCGCTATAAGTCCCTGATAAGTAGATAATAGATGATAATAAATAAGTAGATTGGTAGTAAAAAACTATTTAAAAATAGATTAATAAATATCCCATAGTTTGTAGACGCTATAACTTTTACGCAAACCAATCAATATATGCTTATTGGGATTTTTTTTACCAAAAATATGCAGCAAAATACATATTGGCCTAAACTGATGAAGAAATTTGATTTTTTAAATGTTTTATGGAATATGTTTTATAGCAAAAAGTAAAAAATGTTTTTTTTTTCAAAATAGTTTTTTTAGTTTCTTGCACAGAAATTAAAAACGCAGTGGTGATCAAATACCATCAAAAGAAAGCTATATTTGTGGGAGAAAAGGACATTCATTTTGTTTGTGTACAGTGTTGCACGACCACGCAGTTGTCAGTTAAAGTAACGCAGTACCGTATCGCAAAAAATGGCCTGATCATGAAAGGGGGTAGCTCTTCCAGAGCTGAAGCGGTTAGGGAGATTCTGTCTCTCTATTTGTCCTGTTTACTGTTCTCATCAAGAGAGAACATGAAAAAAATCCCACATTTTGGGTTGTCACCAGGACTGGAATAGAGGGAAATTTTCCAAAGATACTCTAATTATGTTGACCATGGTGATAACCAGGGGTTCCCTAACTTTGGAGGAATTTCCCCTCCCTTCCTTTTTTGGCTATGGGACAGGAAGTGAGTAAAAATCTCCCCAATGGGACAGATGGCAAAAAAACCTGACGCGCCTGACCTAAAAATAAAAAAACAAAATAACTGGGAATGTTATCAGCAGTTTTTTTCTAATGGCCTCATGATCACTGAAGATGATGAAAATGACATGCAAAGATGCCGCATGGAGCTTCCTTTTCGATTGCAATAATTTAGCTGTTCCAACAACACATTGCAAAATCTAACATCTGTAGATTGCAGCCACCATTTCTAAGGACCGGTAAGCTGCAATATATTATTATTATACATGATTTATATAGCGCCAACAATTTACGCAAAGCTTTACAATGTAGAGGAGGAACAGCACAATTACAATACAGTTCAATACAGAAGGGACAGGAGGGCCCTGCTCGTAGAGCTTACAATCTATTGGGTTTTTGTTCTTAGATACACTTTATGGGATCCCGGATTGTCAGCTTTAAGTAACCACATTTTGTACATTATCAGGCTAAAAGAACCTGTTAAAATGTCTGCAAACTAAGGAGTATGTCTGAAAGAACATAAATAATTAATAACAGCACAAAGATGGACTGCTGTGCACACTGTGTAATTAGCGGTTTATTGGTAAAGCATTGTCTTCACCTGTTCACCACGGAAACAAATAAAAAATACATGCTGCAGCAAACAAATAGAAAATGCTGATAAATAATTGATGACCACTTATAAAAAGTTGCTTGTAAAACAGTACTGGATGATGGAGTCCAGTTTAGTAGACAAATAGAAAAGCAAGTCTCAGGCAAACTAGCAACACAATATAGTTGTCCGCTTACAGCTGAAGTCCTTGTTCACACAATCATTAAAGTGTATCTCTTGGCAAAACCTTTTTTTTTTTCATTTTGGATAGAGCAAGATGCGGTTTCAGATTTTTTTTTCGCCCTCTCTGTCCCATTGCGGAGACTTTCCTTCACTTCCTGTCCCATAGCCGAACAGGAAGTAAGAGGAAATCTCTACAAATTAAAGGAATTTCTTGGGGGCCCCCAGGTCACCAGAACTAGTGTCCCCATTGGAAGAGTTCCCCGTAATTACTTTTTTGGGGACAACCCAAAATTTGGGGTTTTACTTTCACTTTCAATGAAATGGTAAACAGGACAAATAGAGAGGGGGAATCACCTTAACGGGGGCACAGACAGCAATAAAAAAAAAGAATCCAAAACTAAAAAAAGGTAAGTATGACATGTTTGTTATTTTAAAGGAAAAAAACCCCCAAAGCTTTACAATCGCTTTATATTATAATATAGCTTGTGTAGTTAGTTTTTATGTTCTATCTTTGTTATATTTTTTTTTCCATGAACGTAACTTTCTGTAGACATTAGTGGAATATTTTCTGCTGCTATTCGCCAGGACTCTTGCCATGTGCGCATACGCATGCAAGTATTACAGCGATGCATACGTGGTAAGCCAATCTTACATTATAATGCCAACAATTTGTGGACACCATTGCACCTATTTGAGCTTGTTGGACATGCCATTTCAATACCACAGCCAGTTGTATGGAATATGACCCCTCCCCCACCACCACCGTGTAGTTATGGCAGCTTGCATTCTCCTGTGAATGCCTTCCACAAGATTTTAGAGTGTGTCTCTGCAAATGTGTAACTGATGAGAATATCTGGCTCACAATTCGAATTTCAGATCATCCCAAGGTGTTCAGCAGGGTTGAGGCTAGGGCTCTGTGCATGCCACTTGAGATCCTCCATTCCAAACGAATGGAACAATGTCCTTATGTATAGGCGTGTGCAGGGGGTGTGCTAGGTTTGCCAGGGCACACTCTAAACACTCTGTGTGGTGCAGATTCCCCCTTCTGCCCAGGCTTCCCACCGTCTTGCACACCCCCACCGCAGAGTTGCTGGATTCCCTCCTCTCCTCTTCCTCCGGCTGCTGCGGGGGATGTTTTATGATGGAGAGCGGGGGAAGGGGCTAATCAATATGTAATTTACTAGCCCCTTCCTTTTCTAAATGAACACAGTGAACACACTCACTCACCGTGTTCAATTATAACTGAAGCATAGTAATATGTGTTTACTATGCTTCGGTTTGTGAATTAACAGGAAGCCAGTCAGCACAGAGCACTATCCATGCATTCACTGTCCCGAGCAGCTGAGGCTGCAGGGAAAGGCATGTGTGATTGAGTTTTGGGGTGCACACCCTCATGCAATAGGCTGCACACACCTTTGTCCTTATGGCACTGGGTGTGTGCACAGGGGACAGTGATGCTGGAAGAGTCTTCCCCTAACTGTTGCCACAAGGTTGGAAGTGCAATAAAAATGTTCAAAACGTCTTAGTATGCTGTAGCATTAACAGTACCCTTCACTGAAAACACCTGGACTCAATCATTAGCTGGTCTGTCCACTACCTTTGGCCATATATTACCAAAAGTATTGGGCAACTGCCTTTACACGCACATGAACTTTAATGGCATCCCAGTCTGTAGGGTTCAATATTGAGTTGGCCCACCCTTTGCAGCTATAACAGCTTCATTTCTTCTGGGAAGGCTGTCCACAAGGTTTAGGAGTGTCTATGGGAATGTTTGACCATTCTTACAGAAGCACATTTGTGAGGTCAGGCACTGATATTGGATGAGAAGACCTGGCTTGCAATTTCATCTCAGAGGTGTTCTATGAGGTTCAGGTCAGGACTCTGTGCAGGCCAGTTAAGTTCCTATACACAAACTCGCTCATCCATGTCTTTATAGACCTTGCTTTGTGCGCTGGTTCAAATCATTTGGTGGAGGGGGAATTATGGTGTGGGGTTGTTTTGCAGGGGTTGGGCTTGGCCTTTTAGGTCCAGTGAAGGGAACTCTTAAGTCAGCATACCAAGACGTTTTGGACAATTTCATTCTCCCAACTGTGTGGGAACAGTTTGGGGATGGCTCCTTTCTGTTCCAACATGACTGCGCACCAGTGCACAAAGCAAATTCCATAAAGACATGGATGATGTGGAGAAACTTGTCTGCTCTGCACAAATTCCTGACCTCAACCCGATAGAACATCATTGGGATGAATTGGAGTGGCGACTGTGAGCCAGGCCTTCTCATCCAACATCAGTGCCTGACCTCACAAATGTGCTTCTGGAAGAATGGTGAAACATTCCCATAGACACTCCTAAACCTTGTGGGCAGCCTTCCCAGAAGAATTGAAGCTGTTATAGCTGCAAAGGGTGGGCCAACTCAATATCGAAATCTACAGACTAAGATTAGGATGCCATTAAAGTTCATGTGCGTGTAAAGGCAGGCGTCACAATACTTTTGTTAATATAGTGCATGTCTGTGAAGAATCGATTAATAATCAGTCTTTAAGCAAGACAGTTTGTGCTTTCTGCAAAGTGCTTGCATTGCGCGATTTTATATTTTAATAGTTATTTTTAGTGGATGAACATATTGAATTAGTCAGGATGAATGTAGCTGTTTGAATGTATTCAATTAACCATTTTCAGAAGGATAAGTGTTGCTTACTGCAGATTTCACAGTAAGCAGCTTTATGTGTAATGACCTATATAGCATGGTTTGGCACTACTATATAAATGCCATTCTCGGGAAGCAATGTATTAGTTCAGCTTGGAGAGCGAGAGAAAAAAAAGTGCTTTGCTGACTTTCTGCACAATAAATGCCCATTGTGGTGCTGAGTGTGCAGGGTGCCTCTGTCTTATAGATCACCCTATGGATGATCTGATGAGGCACATGGCATGGATTCACGGAGCAAAGTGCTGGAGAGGCGACTGGTGTGTTTGTTCTTTTACTGCTCATTATATCTGCTCAATGGGCTCTGTGTTTGAGCGCCTTGCGCTAAATGATCGTGGTCCTGAGCAATGGAAGGCACATTTTCCTGACCCATGGTAATTTCTGTGCAAACACACAGTGACAGGGGTGCATCTTTTAATTTAATATGGTTTTCTTAAGAGAAATATGGAGGCTGCCATTTCTGACCTCCTCCCCAAAATGCTAGTTCTCTGGCTGTAATGCAAAACCTTTGACTTCAGTACATTGAGTCACTGACTAGGAACAAGTATGATTACAGTGCCTTGAAAAAGTATTCATACCCCTTGAAATTTTCCACATTTTGTCATGTTACAACCAAAAATGTAAATGTATTTTATTAGGATTTTATGTGATAGACCAACACAAATTAGCGCATAATTGTGAAGTGGAAGGAAAATGATAAATGTTTTTCAACATTTTTTACAAATAAATATGTGAAAAGTGTGGCGTGTATTTATATTCAGCCCCCTTTACTTTGATACCCCTAACTAAAATCTAGTCTAACCAATTGCCTTCAGAAGTCACCTTATTAGTAAATAGAGTCCACCTGTGTGTAATTTAATCTCAGTATAAATACAGCTGTGCTGTAAAGCCCTCAGAGGTTTGTTAGAGAACCTTGGTGAATAAACAGCATCATGAAGGCCAAGAGACACACCAGACAGGTCAGGGATAAAGTTGTGGAGACGTTTAAAGCAGGGTTAGGTTATAAAAAATATCCCAAGCTTTGAGCATCTGAAAATGGAAAGAGTATGGCACAACTGCAAACCTCGCATGATGACGTAACGCGTACGGGGGAGGAGCTAGGATGAGCGTCACCCACCGCTATCCACAGGTTCTCATTTTAAACTGGAGTTCATGCTGTTTTTAATGAAAATTCATGTAAGTGCATTTTCCTTTTTTATAATCGGAAACATCGGGTTATGGGTGCAATATCGGTGAATGACCAGGAGGTGCATTTTACACTGGATGTCACTCTGACTCTGTATACTATTGTAGGTTGATTCCTCTTCTCCCCCAAGGAGCAAGGGGCAAGGAGAGCATTAATCAGAGAAGCAGCCAAGAGGCCCATGGTAACTCTGGAGGAGCTGCAGAGATCCACAGCTCAGGTGGGAGAATCTGTCCACAGGACAACTATTAGTCGTGCACTCCACAAATCTGGCCTTTATGGAAGATTACAAGAAGAAAGCCATTGTTGAAAGAAAGCCATAAGAAGTCCTGTTTGCAATTTGTGAGAAGTTTGCAGTTTGGGGGACACAGCAGACATGTGGAAGAAGGTGTTCTGGTCAGATGAGACCAATATTGAATTTTTTGGCCTAAAAGCAAAACGCTATAAGTGGCGAAAAACTAACACTTCACATCACTATGAAACACACCATCCCCACCGTGAAACATGGTGGTGGCAGCATCATGTTGTGGGGATGCTTTTCTTAAGCAGGGACAGGGAAACTGGTCAGAGTTGATGGGAAGATGGATGGAGCCAAATACAGGGCAATCTTAGAAGTAAACCTGTTAGAGTCTGCAAAAGACTTGAGACTGGGCGGAGGTTCACCTTCCAGCAGGACAATGACCCTAAACATACAGCCAGAGCTACAATGGAATGGTTTGGATGAAAGCATATTCATGTGTTAGAATGACCCTGTCAAAGTCCAGACCTAAATCCCATTGAGAATCTGTGGCAAGACTTGAAAATTGCTGTTCACAGATGCTCTTCCATCCAATCTGACAGAGCTTGAGATATTTTACAAAGAAGAATGGAGAAAAATGTCCTCTCTAGATGTGCAAAGCTGGTAGAGACCTCCCCAAAAAGACTTGCAGCTGTAATTGCAGTGAAAGGTGGTTCTACAAAGTATTGACTCGGGGGCTGAATACAAATGCACGTCACACTTTTCACATATTTATTTGTAAAAAATGTTGAAAAACATTTATCATTTTCCTTCCACTTAACCACATTGTGTTGGTCTATCACATAAAATCCCAATAAAATACATTTACAATTTGATTGTAACATGACAAAATGTGGAAAATTCCAAGGGGTATGAATACTTTTTCAAGGCACAGTATAAGAACATCAGCATGACAGCCAGGCAGTTCTTGTTTGCATAAGGCTAGAAAACTTCATAGAAGTCAACATTGCCAGCTTCCATGATTTTTCCTGGAAAGGTTATAGGGAAAGCCAAGGCTATAACTATCTCATTTTAAACCTGCTCCCTTCCCCCTCCTAACTCCTATTTTAACTACACTGTAGAAGGAAGATGCTTATACTTGTCTATTCTCAGGGTGCTCCGATCAAGTGATTGGCTCCCTGCGTCTTGCTTCAGAGGAGAGGAAGGACAGCCAACAACAGATACCCCATATTAAGCCTATGGGGGGACGCCATTGTTGGTGATCTCTCCTCTGAAGCTAGCTGCTGGGGAGATCACATGACCGGACCAGTGCTCCCTAAGAATAGGGAAGTATAAGCCTCTTCCTTCTACAGGGTAGTTAAAATAGAAGTTAGAAGGGGTGTGGAAGCAGATTTAAGAGTAGATAGTTGTAGCCTAAACTTTCACTTTTAACTTTCAGGCCTCATACACACGGACGTTTTTTGACGCTGGCGTTTTCTGGTGTTTTTTTCAGCTCTCCATGTTAGTCAATGGCCCCATAAAAACGCCAACGTTTTTGAGCTGTAGATGGCGTCGGCATTAGTGAGCTGAAACTAGAACCCACAGCCATCGCGTTCTGAGGCTGTAACGTTTTGGCATTTTTTGACGCCGACGTCATAAAACGCCAACAAATGCCAACTAATATTGTACCGGCGTTAACCGGCGTTTTTTGACGCCGACGTTTTTAGGTTGAAAAATAGCAGAGGGATGATTTTTAAAAAACGCCTATTGACGCCGACGCTCACTAACGCCGATAACGCTGATTTTTTTTCCTTGACGTCGGGCCCGACGGTTTGTTTATTTTTAAGAAACGTCCGTGCATATGAGGCCAAAAATGCAGTAGGGTCTAGGGTATGGTGGTCGACTGTTGGTCTGAAAGGTTCTGTCCCAAAAAGCTGGCCTAGGGACCTCTGGTATGACTCGGGGTGTCTACTGGAAAAGAATGCATAACAGTGCTTTCACTTTAGTATTCTTTTTATTGTATTAAATGTTTAGACCTGTAGATAAGCTACTACGAGATTATTTAACTGTTTACTGTTAAGATCAGATATAAATTACACAGGGAGAGCATTGGTGCATTGTTTTTGGTTCGTTTTTTGATTGACACTCCAGTAATCCTAAATTTCATCAGAAACTTGAGCACACAACATTGGGATTTCCATTCTATTCAGTGGAGCCCTTCACACCAGAGAGTAGTTTGGCTTGAAGCATGTTGCTTGAAAAATACATGAGCTTCATCTGGGGCAGTCATGCATTTTCTCTTGAGTGGAAGCACACAGAGCCCCATAAGGGGATTCCACCAGCCCACCTGTACAAGGCACAGGGCCCATTAAATCAGCAGGTTGGCACAGGCAGTAGGGGGAATTGGATTGTGGACAAGGAGGGGGATTGGTGCGGGGATGGGAGGGCGCAATTATTGGAATTAATCTTCCTGTAGCAGCTAACAGTCGGCTTCTCCTCCTCTCCCTCCCACTGGCTTTCAGCTGCTGTGCTACACCAAGCACCCTCCCTGTTCTTGATCCAATTCCCCCTGCTGCCTGGGCCCCTAGGTGCCCCTTTCCTCTGTAATGCTGCCAGCTTTCCCTTCTCTCCTTCCCATAGGCTGCTGTGGACTTACAGGGGGGTCGTTGGGGGATAATGTCATATTTACTTGCCCCTTCATTTTATGAATGAACACAGGGACTGATCGGTACTGATCACTGACTGTGCTCATTTATAACTGAAGCATAGTAAACTGTATTTACTATGCTTTCATTTGTGAATGAACAAGGAGCCTCTGTACAGAGTGCTCCCTCATCATTCATCTGCAGTGCAGCTAAGGCTGCAGGGAAATGACTGCTGAAATGTGTTCTTAATTCCTTTCTCTGTTTCACAGATGAGATATCAGGGGTCTGTTTGGACCCCTGATATATCATGCACATCCCACTCCCCCTAACAGTATTGTGAAAAAAATTTAAAAAATAATTGAATTATTTATATGGGTTCTCTGGCCCATACAGTGTAAATAAGCAGTCTGTTTCCATGGCTGGATTGTTTTTTACTCTGTGGGGATGCAGCGTCTGTACAAACACAGCCGCAGATCCTAATTTGACATGTGTGCAGGTGCGAATGATTGGCCCTGAATGCAAACTGCCTGTGTTTGGGGCCATACACCTGCACCCACCAACCTGTCAAATTAGGACCTGCGGCTGTGTTTGTACAGCTTTCTTGTCCCCATAACCAAACATATCTGCCATCCCAGCTCCAGCCAAATAAAAAGAAAAATGAATTCTGACTGTATGGACCACAGCGCTCACGTGAATGAAAACCAAGATCTCATTCAATATTGTTTCGATATTTTTGGGGGCCCTGTCAGGTAGTCTGTACAGTGCATAATGTCTAATACCAGGCCTGGGAGCACCTAAAAATGCATATTTTGCATAATTTTTAAAGCCTGGTATCTAGCTTTCATTTGACTGAAAACAACAAATATCTTAAGCCTGAAACGTGTGCAAAATGCCCATACAAATGCTAAAAAAGCCTGAAAATGGCCAAAGATGCTCTGCTCAAGTGTCAATGCTGCCTTGTAAGTAGAATACTGGGGAGATAGATCTTCATTTCTATGTTCTCTAGCCCCAAACAAGCAATTAAACCTTGCTTTATGGGTGCAACCCTACTACAACCATTGTTCTGTAGGTAGCAAAGGGTAATGTGGCAGATGTTTGACATTTTTCCATGTTGATTAAATAATTCAAGGAATTTGTGTCAAGCTCATAAAAAACAAAGGAGAGGAGATGGGTAGGGGAAAGTGGGATGTTTCCAAGGGTGGCCGGGAGTGGTCAGAGGTCATCATAACTATAGGTAGCCTAGGCTGGATCAGTTAAGCATATTGGATCCAAGGTTCCTGAATTCTTAAGAATTTGGATTCAGAGTCCTTTAGAATTCTGAAAAGCTTCTCATTTCCCAGAAGGAACCCATATGGGTTTCTACTTCCTGAAGGTTTTTTTAACTACGCTTTTGCAAAGGTTTGGTTCTCTACCAGGAAAAGGAATGTTGTTAATTTTTGTTGCATTCTGGGCTCTCCCTCTTTTCTTCTCAGGTCCTAACCCCTTCTTTGTCCCAAATGATATAAAAAAAAGTAGTACTTTGGGAAAAAAAATCACAATTTTTATGCAATGTTACTGATGACTTGTTTAGTAAATGTCATCCAATTTCAATGGGGATTATGATATTGTTGTTGGTTTATTGCTACCACCCAGGAATAGATTTTTAAACCAGGTGTTTAGAGCAGTGGTGATCAACCCACTAGCCTTTAGTACCACTCCTGACATTACCAAAGAGCTGCACATAATTTTCGGTGCATGTAATGCTACAGAAATGGTCAGGGACTAGACATACTTTAGTAGATAGTCAGTTGTTATAGGCATGCTAAAAAAGATAGTCAAAGACTGCAGACGTGCTACTGGCATAATTAGGAGTCTTGGGACATGTCTCAATGGAGACATCACTGCCATTACAATTCTTTTACAAGTCAGTGCTTTGAAGCTTGTGGGGGCTTATTTTAAGGAGAGCGGGTAGCCCTTGGGGGTCAGCTGAAGAAGAGGAGTCCTCACAAGGGGTCCTGTGACCCCACTTTTACACAAGACCATCGTCCTTTGAGAGCTGTCCTTGCGACTGAGGAGCCAAGCAGGAGCAGTAGAGATGTCTGGCATCCAGCCCAGCTCTTCACCTGTCAGCTGGCCACACAGTGATCTTTCTCGTGGACTATGTGCTCTTGTTCACATTTTATTTTGTGAGTACATAATATGTTGTTTTTAATAAAGCCCTTTGATCCTTTTACTACACCAGAGGTGACTTTTGTGACGAACATGAATATCCGATCCCTGCCCTCCTCACCTACCCGTGACAAAGGACTGGCCAATCTCACACCGTGCTGTCCCTTTTTGAAGATTTTCCAGGTTGTGGGACCCAATCTAGGTGCCAGCAGCCTGAGAGTGATTGTCACTGGGTGAATAAAGTGGAGTTCCACCCACATCAATGTTTTTTTCTTTTTTTGGCTGGCATCCACTCTGTCATTATGCATTACATAAATGAGGAAGAGGGTTCGCCCTGGAAACGCGTTAGCATGGTCATACGGACGCTCTCTGGTCCCCCTGCTGAGGTGGAGATTAATTTGCTCCTTGGAGAAATCATTTTACTCCTTGTCATGATGCTTTTCACATTGCTCCGTTTGTGAGTATATTTTATTCTATTACTTTTTAATAAACGGTCTTATGGTGTTGTACTAGGTCAGTGTGCCCCTCTTTTTGTTTTTTTCTTATGTGTAGAACATGGCCAGAGCAAAATGACATTTCCATTGGAAAAATTGTCATTTAAAATCGCGACTGTAATGTATTGCCGGCTCCCGGCAATATACAAAAAAATTGTGTATGGTCCCCCCCCCCCATTCGGGTCTAGTTTGGATTTTAATGGGAACCCGTGCCAAAATTTTAAAAAATTTTGATGTGGGGTCCCCCCTAAAATCCAAACCAGACCCTTGCCCTAGCATGCAACCTGGCTATGACAGTTTATAGTGAAGGGCGGGGCCACCCAGTGACATAAGCACGTGGTCCACTGAACAGGCGAACAACAGAAGTTCGGCCCGAACTTATGCTCGGGTGGAACCGTTCGCCCATCCTTAGTCTGTAACACACACTGTCACCACAGACAGATGTGTTCAGAAGATTTGTACTATACAGTAGTGCCCTTCAAGAGACAGGGATTTGTTTAGTTTGCATTAAAAGCCTTAAAGACAGTTTTAACACTTTTTAAAATCAGGTTTTATAATGAAAGTTTAGATTGGAGCAAATAAAATATTTACAGAAAAAAGGGGGTAACAAACAATAAAGCAACGTAATATAAAAAAGAGTTGAAAAAGAAGAATACTTGCGGTGTCCTTGGTTTTAGCAGTTCAGTCGATGAGCAAGGTGTTGGTTCTCAAACTTGACAGATGGTACATGAGAACTGTCAAACTGTCCTGGCATCTCTCTTTTCTCTGGGATCAAAGGGGTGTTGACAGAGTCATATGACCAATTAAGCATCTGAGGCGTGGCCATGGTATATCACCGGGTTTATGACAGTATCATGGCACTCCCTTACACGCAGCTTTATACTATTAATATCTAGCACTAGGTACTGGTTGCATTCTGGAGACTGATAGATTATGGTCCAGCATTGAATTTTGTGTCCAGGGATACTAAACACAGGTTATCTCGGATAAGCCTATCACCCAGGAGGTAGCAGACTACTATCTCTCCTTCTTTATGCTCTAGTTTAGTCATGTATGACCTTTATTTGTTCAGTAGAATATTCCCCATTCAAATATATATTTAATATGAATGTGTCTTGGTCATGTTTGATTTTATGAATTGTGTGTGGATTTTTGTTGAGTTGTGAATTGGGCAGAGGTCTCCAAGAGGTTGCATTAAGCTTGACTGCTTTTTTACAATCCCCATTAGTTCTGGGTAGATATTTTATGGCATGCTATGTATTGCTATTACTTTAATTGCTCTACAAACCATGGGTGACAGATCTGTCGGATTTGGTCATAGTTTTACAATAGGTCTGGTCAGCAGAAACCGACATCCTGCCAGAACTCAATTAGCTGTTTACAGCTCTGCAAAGGCCTGTGTGCTGGTTTCCTCATTCCTGAAGTTGAGATAACAGGCTCTTTTGAAATGTGAACTAAATTAGAAGGCTATGGAGGTGTATTCCTAAGTGTTTGTTGCTGCAATGTGTAAGTGTTCTACAAAACTGTCATGGCCGACCTATGATTCCTGAACAACATGACCACTTGCCACGGCTTTCTGTGTGTCCAAATATCATTACAACTGCCACTACACTTAATATTCCTCTAAGCAAGATCTAGCTAGTGTAAAAGATCAGAGAAACAAAATACATAAAAAGAATGGACAGCACAGAAAAAGCAAGAGAGTATGAAATACACAATCATTTAAGTAAACTTTAGTAAAATGGATCATTTCCTTCACTGTCCCTGAGTAAGTACCTGGTCAAGGAAAACACTGACTATTGGCTGCTAGGGACAAATTATTATTATTATTATTATACCAGATTTATATAGCGCCAACAGTTTGCAAATGGCTGCAGATTAGGTGCTTAAAGAGTAATGCTTCTTTAAATGATATGTTATAATGAAAATGCTCCGTTAACAAATTTATGGGGTGTTATATTGTTGTTCTTTCACCTGGTATTGTCCAAATAAAAACATGACATGACTACGTAGTGTGACTGTTGCTTGTTAATGTATGTTTTCACCATTGGGATCAACATTTGTGACACTAGGGTTTGTCTCTCATTTTATGTTGACTTTAATGACCATTTCTTATACATAAAATGAAAAAAGAAAAAAAAAACAAAACCAGCCTTCTTTTTTGCACAGCTAACCTTGGACCAACGCACCTAAAAAATACACAAAGTAAGTCTTAGACGCTCCTGTAGTGTTTTCAAGCTCCCTGTAATTGCTATCTTACATTTTGCTAGTTAGAATGTTTCCCGAATGTGAAGTATGCCGATCCTCCTCCTGCTAAGAAATGTTTCTCAGGGGAATTTATAAAACTTGGGCCAGCAGAAAGTTGGTTGGTGGGGAAGATGTTCTGCAAAATGTAGCTGGTCTGAAAGACATGTAATGTGTTTTTCAAGTTTATTTTTATTTGTAATGAATACCTGCAAATTTTTATGTTTTGAGGTAAGTAATTTGCAAATTTGCACAACTGTAATAATACTACCTGCTTTCCAGCTTGCACAAGTATTATAAATGTTCCCCTTTGTTTTTCAGTTTTCAAATTTGATTTATGATGCTTTCTAGAATTTACTAGTTGAGCAAAAATACCCACTTCATCAGGGTTTGAGATTGAAAACCAACCATGCAAATGGACTAGAAGTGAACATGACCTTGATCATATTTCTTCCTAGAAGTGAACTGGACCTTTAATGGTATTTCTTCCTCTGTGATTTCAAACACAGGCCTTCTCAGCAGCTGCTTTGGCAGAAATCGCCATTTGGAAGAAATACCATTAGTTCACTTCTACTCCATTCACATTGTTTTCAACCTTAAGTCCTAATAAAGAGGGCATTTTTGGACCCCTGAAATGCATTGGATACTCTTCGGATTGTCCCTCTGACTTTTATTGAAATAAAGCCATATGTGAAACTTTTAGTAGTGGTGTGATACTTCAATTTACATTTTTGTTGCAGGAGTATTTCCTATGTTTATATCTCCAATGAAGTCCTATGAAAAAATAGTCAGATCAATAGTTTGATCTGTGTAAACTTTAATCAGTCAAGCCATTGTCCTGCTCTCCACTAAGTGTAGTTCTACCCCATTTGCCACTTAAACATGGCACTGTTCAAGTCCATACTGGATTGTTTGCAATTTTTTTTTGTTCTAAATTATGATGAAAGATTAAAGTGCATGCATGGCCATCATGTTTTTGTTTTGGGTAGAACAGGTAAGGAATAGAACCCCTTCTAAGACTTCTGTTGGTTGGTATCCCCACTGGGGAGATTTACCGACTCCCATTATTATGGCACCATCTCTATAGGAGGAATCTTCGCTTCCTCGCCCAAAAGAAACAAGTGCTACTACAAAGTAGTTGGGATATGAATTGCATACTCGGCCCATCTAAGCAATATCAAGCTTACTGGTCTTGGGACCATTATAACAACATTTAGATGGCAGAAATGCAGTGCCCCCAAAACTCTGCATGTGGTGCCCAACGTTCTGCTACACTGGATGAGAAGCTCCTGAAGTACGCAGCAAATTCTATTCTGTTGTAGAGTGCATACAAATAGGGGATAGGAATGCAAGACCATGCACTTTAGACCCCCAAAACCTAGACCAACCTAGAAGAACTAGCAATTACATTTTAAAGTAAACCTGTTTAAATATTCACAGTCCCTAGTAGTGGAAAACAGCCACCCAAAAGAGCTTTGTGCATACTATTAGTGAGGCTGGGCAACTCATTAATGCAAATACCTGGCTTCAGCCATTAAATCTGTATTTCTTTCTCTGCGTGCAGAAAGAAATGTTTATTTTTTTAAATGAGTGCATGCATTATTTTAAGAAATATACATTAATAAAAGTAAACATAAAAAAGAAGAAAGAAACATTTTTTTTCACATTTTGACTATTGATCAGCCTATAATAATAACTCTTAATTTATTAACAGTTGGTCGATTGAGAAGTCTGATATGGCTTTAATAAAAATTAAACGTTTTTAGTAGGTAAAAAATTATTGTCGGGTTAACCAGTGCATCATGATGCTGGTTGGGGTATCTAGGCTTCAATGACTTCAGCTAAGAAATTGTGTAAGTATGATTATACAATCAAAGGCCTGTGAAAACACATTTGCAGTTGGTAACCATTAAAGTAGAACTAAGGTCAGAAACTAAAAATCAATATAGGATAAAACTAAGTAGGATGTAAAATATGTCTGCCTTTGTCATCTAATTGAAAGTAAATTGAGAAATTTAGCTGCTCCCCCTCCAGCTTCTTCCTATATTGTGGAGACAACCCAGCTTCCTCATTTTCCAAATGTGCCTGTTGTCCCCTTTTGCAAAATGTTATTATTCAAGAGACTACAGTCCAGCGTTGTGACATCATTAGGGGGGTGTTGCTTCCATTCCTTCTGCACCACCTATGCCCTGCCCATGTCCAGCTTCTACTATTGTCCACTGCCCATTGAATCATGGAAACTGTAGTTCTCTGTGGGAGATGCAGATGCTAGCATAGTGAAAGGCAATAACGTGCTAGCTCTGCAAGACTCCACCCAGCCTCACTCTCTGAATCCAGCGGCACGCGCTCAGAGGGCAGGTTACAGCAAGCAATTGCAGGTATATGCTTAGGTAATCATCATTATATTTATTAACATATGTAATTTTCACAAGCTTTGTTAAGGGTTCACTATATATAAATAAGCTGCCTTTAGTTGTACTTTAAGTAATATGCCCAGTGAAAAAACACATGCGGCCTGTTACCACTGTTGTGCATGGGAACAGGGACAGGCTGTAAAGAGATTTCAGGACATCAGCAGCATAAGGATACAGCAATGCATAAAAAAGGTAAAACCCCCTTCACTTCTGCCACCCCCTAAATTCTTCAGGGTCATTGTGCTACCTACAGGACATTCAGCAATGGATTAAGGCTACTTTTGAGAGTCCTGACAATACCTACAAGCCTTATCAGCAGCAATGTCCCCTATGGTTTCCTTATGACAGCTAAAGCTCATTATCAATATCATACTTCCCAACTTATTTAATATGGGAATGAGGGCCACCTATTAGCAAAAGTATGTAGGCATAAGGCACACCCTCTGTCACGCCCCCTTAAAGGAGAATTATACAAAAAAAATTAGTTAAACCCACAGGTGCTTTTTTTTTTACCACAAATATTCCTTCATATTGGATCTTGAAATTTACAAATGCAGCAATTTAGAAACTAGATGTGAAGGTTTACCTCTGGGAAACACTTTTTGTAAAATAAAAAGTGCATTTTATATACAACTATATAGATCAGACCAAAATGAGGGACAAATGAAGAGGACAGAGAGACTTTGTTCCAAATTAGAGACAGTCCATCGAAATCAGAGACAGTTGGGAGCTACGCCAATATGGCTGCATTGACCTCAACCTTTTATAGTGAAGAGGCTGACTAATTAAAAAGCCTTCTTATTGGCCCTTCTAAGCTAGCTAACCTAAGTTCAAAGGCCTAGCAATGCATTATGGTTACTAGGGCAACTTTGTGCATTATTTGGCTGCATCTTTGTACCTTGAACATGCAGAGTTTGTCACAAACCCATGCTAGTGACAAACCCAAACCTCTTCACTTCTCAGCAGTAATTTGGCATCAGTTAGAAAAAAATTTCTCAGCAGGTTAAGGATGTGATGTAGAGCAAATTCTTAAATAATCTGTCAAGCAGGGATGGTCATACACTGATCAAAATTTTGTCACTTTCTGCTGAACCATCCAAATGTCAAAAAGCCTGAAAAGACACAGATGGGTACTTAACTCCTTCAAACCGACTACACACATATATGCGGCCTCACAGAAGTGTTATTTTTTTGTGGTTCCTCATATATATATATATATATATATATATATGTACCTCCCTTTGTGCTCGTAGCCCCAGCACAGAGACTGGGTTCTGAATCACCTGATCGCTGTGATAGCCTGTGATTGGCTATCACAGTGATCAGTCACTGTGAGCTCACCCCTGGGCTTCCTCCCTCTTCTGAATGAAGAGAATGATACATTGTATCTTCCTCTTCTTGCAGGAATTGTAAAGAATCCAAGTGTGTAAAAAATAAATAATTAAAGAATAAAAATTAAATTAAAAAAAACTTTAAAGAAGAAAAATAACACGATCAAGGTTACCAGGGTTATTGTTCGGGTCAGGGTCAAAGGTCAAGGTCAGGGTCCGAGATCACGTTCAGCATATTTTGTGTAGAATTTAAAAAACATTTTTAAATTGGTATCAATGTTAGTATCAGTGTGTTTTTAGGCAGGATAAAAAAAAAAAGCAAAATGCTCACCCTTCTTTCTGGGTTGTACTACGGGTACAAACAAAAATTAACATACACATATGTGTTATAGCAACCAAACATAAACAATAGTGCAGCTCTAAAAAGTGAAAAACCTATAATACTGTGAATACTGTAATGTAAGTGCACATCTACTTTTAAATACATGTTTTGATACAGTTTTACACTATATGCGGATGCTTGCTGTTTCTCCTACATGTGTCTGGGAGCTGGTGATTTGCCATATGCTGGGAGCCTGGCTTTTGAGGGTCAATCTCCTTCCTTCTAACCTTGGGCCGATCGGATACCCCCATTAACCATCCTGAAGTGCGGTTGGAGTCATTTTCTATAATTGCGTGGTTGATTCAATATGTCAACACGGTCTGGTAAGCGTGTTGGCTTTACACATTGGTGGCGGATCATACACTGATGGTGTTTTAATATTTCATCCCTTAACGCGTGATACCAATTCAATTTTATGGGATTTACTTTTTCACAAGAGTTTCATTTATTGGTCTATTGATTTTTTCTGTTGATCTTCAAATTCAAAAACATTTTTGTTTTGCTTGATATTATTTTTCATGTTTTTTTTATCACTATGGACACTTCACATGTGATTTTAGCTGTTTATATTAGAATTTTGTAACATTGGGAGTTATATCTCAGTTACAGCAATTAGTATTATAGGTTTGTCACTTTTTAGCACTGCACTATTGTTTGTTTTTTGCACTATATGTCTAATGGAATTGAACAATGAAATGTCATCTGTTGGACCCTGTGAGGCACTTCCATCCCTAATTCAAACATGCAAAAACAACAGATTCATATTGGATCAGCAGTGGCCACAGGCCATGCCATATTGTTAAGCAGATCTGTGATGTTGTACATGGTATATTACAGTCAAATACAGTTTTCAATAAAGTAATCCATAGTAGGTATAATTATGCAGCGTAGTAGCCCGACGCGTTTCGTGAAAATTGTTCACATCCTCAGGGGTTGAAGCAAACTTAATATAAAACTGTTAACTACTTCAGCCCCAGAAGAATTTCCCACTTTAGGACCAGAGGACTTTTAGCTATTCGGCCTTGCTTCGCTTTAACTGAGAATTGCACGGTTGTGCGACGTTGTACCTGAACTAAATTTGCGTCCTTTTCCCCCCACAAATAGAGCTTTCTTTTGGCGGTATTTGATCACCTCTGCGTCATTTCTGATCACCGCTATAAACAAAAAAAAAAGCGACAATTTTGCAAAAAACCCAATATTTCTTACTTTTTGCTATAATACATATCCAAAAAAAACCAAAAAACAAATTTATCCATCAGTTTTGGCCGACTTATATTCTTGATCTTATATTTGATGAAAAAAATTGCAATCGGCATATATTTATTGGTCTGTGCAAACGTTGCCGCGTTTACGAACGATGAGAATTCGAATATGGCGTTTTTATTTTTTTTTACATTTTTTTACTAGTAAAGGTGGCGATCTGCGATATTTAGTGGGACTGCGATATTGTGGCGGACATGTCAGACATTTTTCACACTTTTTGGGACCATTGACACATATACAGTGAAAATACACTGATTACTATATAAATGTCACTGGCAGGGAAGGGGCTAACACTAAGGGCGATCAAAGGATTAATGGTGTTCCCTACTTTGTGTTTCTAACTGTGTGGGGGCTGGGCTGACTGGGGAAGGAGGGTGATCTCTGCTCCCATATACAGGGGACAGAAGATCACACTCCTTTCTCCTGTCAGAACGGACATCCGTGTGTTTACATACAGGAATCGCCATTCTGTCAGTGCAGGAGAGCGATCGCGGGTGGCCGTCATATATCGAGTCCACCCCCCTGATTGGCTCCCCCGCTACACAGTGAGCGTGCGCACCTCCGGTGGCGCGCACGTGCCCACAGCACTCAGTCACTTGGCCGCCGTCAGGTGACAGCGTTTTGTGTTTTCAAGCCAGACTGTCGCCGTCAATCAGTCAGACGGCAGGTGGTCTGGAAGCAGTTAAAACAGAAATCACATGTTCATATCCACTTGGCTGCTAGTAAGAATGTCTATCCGGGAGCTGTGGGCTAGAGGTCCAATGAAGGCCTGGCAAGACTAAACAGAAAGGATGCAAGCCCAAACCAACATAGATGTGGCAATTGGAGCCCCTTCTGTGTCTCCAAATTCATCACTGCAGACACATCTCTCGCCTTGCCAGGCCTTCGTTGGACCCCCTGTCCACAGCTCTTAGGATAGACATTCTTACTAGCAGCCAAGTGAATATGAGTATGTGATTTCTCTTTAACAGTTTTATATGAAGTTTGTATCAACCCCTGAGGAAGTGAACAATGTTCATAAAATGCATCGGGCTACTACGTTGCATACTTATACCTACTATGGATTACTTTATGGAAAACTGTATTTGATTATAATATACCATGTACAACATCACAGATCTGTTTAATGATATGGCATTACTTGTGGCCACTGCTGATCCGATATGTATCAATAAACTTGCTTTTATATTTCATCTACAGCAGTGTCATGCCTCATTTAACGTCCCAAGGGCAAAATGCTCTTTTGTATATACAGTATCTCAAAAAATAAGTACACCCCTCAATTTTTTGTAAATATTTTATTATATCTTTTCATGTGACAACATTGAAGAAATGACACTTTGCTACAATGTAAAGTAGTGAGTGTACAGCTTGTATAACAGTGTAAATGTGCTGCCCCCTCAAAATAACTCAACACACAGCCATTAATGTCTAAACTGCTGGCAACAAAAGTGAGTACACCCCTAAATGAAAATGTCCAAATTGGGCCCAAAGTGTCAATATTTTGCGTGGCCACCATATTTTTCCAGCACTGCCTTAACCCTCTTGGGCATGGAGCTCACCAGAGTTTCACAGGTTACCACTGCAGTCCTCTTCCACTCCTCCATGACGACATCACAGAGCTGGTGGATGTTAGAGACCTTGCGCTCCTCCACCTTCCATTTGAGGATGCCCCACAATAGGGTTTAGGTCTGGAGAGATGCTTGGCCAGACCTTTACCCTCAGCTTCTTTAGCAAGGCAGTGGTCATCTTGGAGGGGTGTTTGAAATCGTTATCATGTTGGAATACTGCCCTGCGGCCCAGCCACGAGGTGCAATGTTGAACTTCCAGTGACCTGTATGAGAGAGTGAGAGCAATAACACCAAATTTAACACACCTGCTCCCTATTCACACCTGAGACCTTGTAACACTAATGAGTCACATGACAACGGGGAGGGAAAATGGCTAATTGGGCCAGCGGTTTAGACATTAATGGCTGTGTATTGAGTTATTTTGAGGGGACAGCAAATGTACACTGTTATACAAGCTGTACACTAACTACTTTACATTGTAGCAAAGTGTCATTTCTTCAGTGTTCTCACATGAAAAGATAGAATAAAATATTTCCAAAATGTGATTTACTAAAGCTGGAGAGTGCAAAAATTGGTGCAGCTGTGAATGTTAGCCAATCAGCTTCTAACCTCAGCTTGTTCAATCAAGCTTTGACAATAAGTGCCCATTCACATAGGGGCGACTTGCGATCCGACTTGGGTTGCCTCAAGTCGCCCCAAGTCGCTTGACATTTGAAATCCCATTGAAATGAATGGGAGCCGTCTTAATATACACGACTGAAGTCGCTCCGACTTCAAGGCGACTTCTGAAAAGGTTCCTGTACTACTTCTATGCGACTTCTATCCGACTTGTGCCCATAGGATTCAATAGAAGTCACCTCCAAGTCGGATCCCCATCTACATGGAAGCGACTTTACAGTTAAAAGAATAGAATTTATTTTTAGTCAGCCCCCTCCCTCCCTTCTCTGATTGGTCAAGGCAAAGTCGCCTGGCAAAAGTCGTGTTGTAAAGTCGCCTGAGGTCCTTGAAGTCGCACTGGAAGTCGCGCTGAAGTTGCCTAGCGAAATCGCACCGAAGTTGGGTCGCCCCTATGTGAATGCAGGCGTAAACCTTGAAGCTGATTGGTTTCTGTGTGGAGTTGCACCAAATTTTGCACTTTCAAGCTTTAGTAAATCAACCCCTATAGGTCTAGTGGAGTGCCAGCAGCTGTATACATCCTCTGTGCGCAGTTCCACTATATCCCTCTACATATGTGGTATCACTGCAATCGTCAGGAGCAGGAGAATTCATTTTAGTTTGTTCTTTGGTGGTAAGTTATGATAATTGCAAGAAATATACAGCTACATTTTAAAAAAATATTTTTTTTTTACTATTTTGGGCCAGTTTTTTTATGATCATAAAAAAAAATCAGGAGATAGCCATTACTATTTACCACCAATAGAAAGCCCAATTTGTCCTTAAAAAAAACAAGGTAAAAATCACACCGGATACACAAAGTAGTTGTGGCGATATTTACAGTTTTACTAACAAATGTTGCAAAATTGAGCTTAGGTTTTTAGATCTGTTTTACCCTTTGTTGTGAAGGGGTTAAACCCTGGAAAACATTTTAACCCTTTCCCACTCTAGCCAAAACAAAAACAAAAAAAAGTAGTGGTTTACTTTAGCTTTTGACATATATGCTGCATTTTAGCCTTGTGTGTTTTCCCCATGTGGGTGCAGCATCACTCTATTCAGATAATCCATCTTGTACATAAAGATTCGGTGGCGGTGTAATTCCCAAGTATATATCATGTCTGTAGTTATCTCTGCTATGCTAGCAGTCCCACGTTCTTTTCCCCTTGTCGGTTTCAGTGCGTGCAATATAACCTCACTTTGATCTCTCAGGCACTCTTGTGTATTTATTTTCCCCACTCCTATTGCTGAATTTACATTTGTCCCCTGATAGAAATCTTGTTGTTACTAAGTGTAGAAAAAAATCACAGACCAACGTGAGTTCTTGGCCCAAAGCCATTTTAAAAAGCTAAATGACACAAATATTTTTCAAGGCAACGTAAAGTCAGGTTGAATGATGTACTACAATAACACTAATGCATTTAGGGATGTAGAAAAAATATTTGCGACTTAACCACTTCAGCCCTGAAAGGTTTTACCCCCTTAATGACCAGGCCATTCTTTCAATACGGCACTGTGTTACTTTAACTGACAGTTGCGTGGCCGTGCAATGCTGTACCCAAATAAAATTGGTGTCCCCCCCCCCCCCCCCCCACAAATAAAGCTTTCTTTTGGTGATGGTATTTGAACACCTCTGCGGTTCTTTTTTTTTTTTGCGCTATAAACAAAAAAAGAGTGACAATTTTGAAAAAAAAAGAACAATTTTTACTTTCTGCTATAAAACATATCCAATAAAAATATGGAAAAAAATCTAATTTGTTTATCAATTTAGGCCAATGTGTATTCTGCTACATATTTTTGGTAAAAAAAAATCACAATAAGCGTGTATTGCTTGTTTTGCGCAAACGTTTTATAGCATCTACAAACGATGGAATACTTTTATGGAATTTTTATTTATTTATTTTTTACTAGTAATGGTGGCGATCAGTGATTTTTAGCAGGTCTGCGGAATTGCGGCAAACAAATCGGACACCTAACTGACACTTTTGACACTTTTTTGGAGACCAGTGACACCAATGCAGTGATCAGTGTTAAAAATATGCACTGTCACTGTACTAATGACACTGGCAGGGAAGGGGTTAACATCAGGGCTGATCAAAGGGTTAAATGTGTCCCTAGGGGGTGCTTGCTAACTATGAAGGGGTTGCTCTGACTGGAGGAAGACGGAGATCGGTGTTCCTGCCGCAGTAAATATGTGGTAGGCAGTCGGCAAGTTGTAAAAGCTGAACTCAATGCAACAGCTAAATATAATTTATATGTGTGAACTATACACAGTGTGTTAACACCATATAATTATTTAGAATAAAAAGAACATGCTATTGCGCTGACTTAAATGGGGCACATAAAAGGGCCAGGAGAGTGGTAGGATACACCAGGTAAAATGGATGCAGCTCCTCTCAAATTAGGTTTTGAGATCCTAATACACATATATAAAAAACAAACACAAGAGGGCGCCTCCATCTAGATGTAGCGATTTTATTACAGAAGCATAAAAGATAACAAAAATGCACTCGCTAGATAAAAGTAGATCAAGGCTTGTCATAGACCCATATAGACCTCTATAGGATCACCGTGAGGCTGCAGAGCTCAGCAGGCATGTGGCTGGTTGATGTAGGGTTCTTGATGGTTCAGCTGTCAGGCTTCAGGCTGAAACATAAGCATCAGCAGCTTCCAAAAAGTTGGCAAGATGGCTGTGGCTCCAAACAGCATCTTTCTCAGCTGGGTGATGACAGGAAGTGGAGGGGATGTGGCTACATGCTTCAGGGCTGACAGGAGGGCCCCTTTATCAAACCATCTATTTTGATCTACTTTTATTCAGAGACTGCATTTTTATTGTTTCTTATGCTTTTTTAATAAATCGCGACACCTAGATGGAGGCGCCCTCTTGTGTTTGTTTTTTTATATAATTATTTAGGCCTCCCTCCTTTAGGACCCTTTCACACGGGCACCTCCGTGTAGCGGACTCCGCTGATCCCGGCTGAGCAGGCAGATGACAGGTCCATCCACATAGGTCCGCTCCATTGTGCAGAGTAGACATGGACACAGTTCAGCTTTCCTCTATGGGGACCACCATCCGCCTGGTTTTGGTAGACAGGATCAGATCGGATGGCGACGGGTGTCAACGGACATTTGTACGCTGACATCCGCTGCTTCATAAAGGAGACTGCAGGGTCCAATCCGGTCTGCCTGAAAAACCGACCTAATTGGACAGCCTGTGTGAAAGGGCCCTCACCTGGGAGATTATACACTGATCAGCCATAACTTTATGACCACTGAGAGGTTAAGTGAATAACAGTGATTATCTGATTACAATAGCACCCACAGTTTGTGCAGCCCCCCTTTTAAATTTCCACTTCCTATTTAAGATCCACCCCCTCTTCCTATTAGATCCCCCTCTTCAGAAGTGGAGGGTGAGATACAGAGGTGAGTGAGAGAGACACAGGGCGTGAGAGAGGGGGGTGAGAGAGAGGGAGAGGGGGGGAGAGAAGAAGGGGGGGAGGGAGGTGAGAGGTGGGGGAAGAGAGAGAGGGGGGTCAAGAGAGAGGGGACCTCCCCTATCCCCCCATACTACACCAGGGTGTTCTCCCAACCCCTCCAAAAAAAGCACCGGACTCTCAGGACTCTCACCTTCCCGCAGCCTGCCTGCTCTTTTCTAGCAGTGTGTAGCGAGGCTGCTGAGGCACGATCACAGCCTGGGACTCCGATCTGCTCTGCCAAGGGAGCTTACTTCCAAAATTGCAGGCTGCAGCCACTCCTGCCTCCTGCTTCTGCTTTGCTTCCCTGTCACTGAACAGTCAGTCTGCAGCCACCCCTGGTGTCATCCCTCTGATACGTGTCACCCAGGTGCAGTCTGCACCCTCCATAGCAACGCCACTGCTCGTAGTGCCCTTCTGTCTGGGAGCCGTACCATCCCCCTAAAAAAATGCCGCCGAAGGCAAATCTATTGTTTGTCTTGCAGTAGATACGCCCCTGCTAAACTCATGTAACAGCTGGTTGTGTGGAAATGTGAAAACAGTGACGGTTCTTCTTAACCTGACATTACACTGCTCAGGCTGCTGCCGTTTGCATACACCTGTGTTTCCAGCAACAAAATTTCATTGAATCCTATCACTGGGATGCAGTGTTAACATGTAATTGCCCATGTGAGGTAGGTCTTATGTTCAACTACCTTTGTAGTCCAGCAACAGTAATCACATAAAATGTACAAATAATCACTACAGCGGCAAGGGATGGGTGGGACTTTGCATGTACCTTGTAAGGTTTAATAAATGTTGGAACAACAGAATTAAAAAATTAACAAATTTTTATTTTAGCACAGATGTGCCATATCTAATAACAGCAAAGTACAACCAATGGTGCAATTTAAGAGAAACGTTCACAGTTAAAGTTAGAATTACGATTGACCAGGGTGTGATAATACTGGTGGCAGAATACGATTTGAATGCCTACGCGTTTAGCAGGCTGACCCGCTTCATCAGGGCCACGGATTGGAGTATTGATTCGTATATAAACTGTGAAAATATACAAATTACACAATAAGTGCAAACAAGAAAGAAGAAAACAAGACAAACATGTAAATGATCATAGGGTATTAAAACAGTATATCAAAACACGTATATAGAACCATTTAATATTTTAACCAATTTAAATATAATAGGCATGATGAACCGCTTGTTTTTATGTGCTATGACCAAAGCATGAGAAAGGTAAGTTTCATATCCTCAGTTCAATGGAAATTGGAAAAGTCCTTGTGTTAGAAAGTCTCCATATATATCTCAATTATGATACGACAATATTAATGCAATAAAAATGGTATTGAAAAAAGTTCACCTGTAAAATGGTTGGCAACAGCCTGGTGGAAAAAACAAGCCTGGTGAGCCCGTGGGAATGGAGACTGCCTGTTCCCAGCAAGACGAGTCTGTTCCTTCAGAGTTTCAGTGAGATAAGGTATGTTGTATAGATCACAGGAGCCTAAAAAACATGAGTATATGATGTTTCCTCTAGGGGACGAGGGGGGAAGGGGAAAAGGGAGAACCCCCCCCCAGCAGGTGTAGGGGGAAAAGGAGGGCACAATTTGGGATGGCCCCCAGGACATGCTCCATATACTGACTCTGACGAAATCACCAGTCCGTGGTTCACACCCCCTGAATATAGGAATACGTTGCGCAAGTTCCCAGCGTTTTCAAACTCTGACCTTTAAACTTTTTTGTGGAACGTGTCACCCAGGATATCCGGAAAGTTCAGCCTATATCAAAAAACTTTAACTTAACACACAAAGACACGCATTGAATCGACTTAAAACCAGACAGGATATAGAGATTAAACCCTCCGACAAGGGAGGCAATCTCGTTATCCAAACCACTGAGGATTATGTAGCAATATGCCACAAAATCCTGGATAATCCGTCATGGTATCACAAGATCTCGGCATCTACGATCCGAGATTACCAGCAGGAATTCCTTGACATTGTAGATAGAGCATTTGGAAACAATCTTATTTCGAAAACACTAGGGACTATTTAAAAGTACACCATCCTATAACACCTACCTTCTATGCTTTACCCAAAACCCACAAATCATTGGTGGATCTCCCAGGCCGGCCCATAATTTCAAGGGTTGGCTGTTTGACCCAATAAGCCAGTTCTAGTATAGACAGCTACTTGCGTCTGCATGTGCAGAGTCTACCTACATACTTGAAAGACACTACCCATGTACTATCTGTACTTGAGGGACTTTCGGTCCCCACTCATACGATCTTAGCCTCCATTGACGTGGAGGCATTGTATTCCAGCATTCCACACAAAAAGGGGTAACGTGAGAAACATTTAGATGCGATTCCCTACAATAACTTTATTTTGGAGATGTATTTCATACTCACAATGCGTTCACCTTTCACGGCTCCCACTACCTCCAGATGCAGGGGGTGGCGATGGGGACTAAGTGTGCCCCATCGTACACCAACCTGTACCTGGGGGGGTGGAAGCATGAGGTGTTTGCTTTAGATCAGTTCTTGATGTAACTGCGCCACACTCTGTTGTGGCGCAGGTACATCGATGACATACAAATTTTTTGGACAGGCCCGGTGGCTCTTTTAAAATCGTTTATTCAAGCATTGAACCATAATCACTACAATATTTCCTTCACCTTGAATTTGTACATCAATACCTTACCCTTTCTGGATCTAACTATTCATAAAAGCCCAGAGGGGGTGATCTCAACTAACCTTTACTGTAAAAGATACAACTGTTAATTCCCTTGCACTTTCAAAGTTGCTCATCCCTTACACCTGATTAAGTCAATACCAAAAGGCCAATATCTACGAGCTAGAAGAAATTGTAGTGATGAGGGTGATTGTTATAAACAGGCCACAAACCTTAGAGAACGATTCACTGACAGAGGTTATAGCCAAAAGTCTCTTAAGAAAGCAAATCGCAATGCTTTAGACAACCCCCGAGATCTTCTATTATTTCAAGGTGAGGTGACACCATCAAACTTACCGAATTTACGTCCAATTACAAAATATAATAATCAACATTCACAATAGCGACATATTTTCCAAACCCACTGGCACCTCTTAAAGGATGACCCCACACTAAGTCTGTTCATTGATCCCGATCCGCACATTACATTCAAACGCAACCAGTCTCTTTGCCGCATTCTAGTATCTAGTCATTTTTCTGCACCTAAGAACTCAGATCCCTGTGGGTTCTCTACCCAGAGGCACCTTCCGCTGTGGGACATGCAGTTTCTGCCGGTTTATTAAACCAGGCAGATAGGTTTGTCTGCTCATGGGAGAGAATCTGCTAATGCATCATTTGTTAACAGCAATACCATTGGGATAGTTTATTTACTCACATGTGGTTGTGGGGGATATTACATGGGAAAAACTAAAAGAGATTTTTGGAAGTGACAGACATTAGTGGGGGTATTACTGAAAAACCTATACCTAGACATTTTGCAGATTACGAACTACGAAGTAGAATCCCTTACAATCCAAGTGCTGGCAAGGATGCACCCACCTGAGAGAGGTGGTGACTTTGGCCAAAAAATCTTAGAAGTTGAGGCAAATGTACAGACTTCAAGCGACTCGTCCACCGGGGTTAAATGATGCCATTAGATACGCCCCTTTCCTATAAATATTGATATTAATTCCTAATCTTCTCTAATTAGATTACACTACCAAAGACCCAGTCGACACTAGAAGTATAGGCCCGAGCCTTTGATATGTAATGGAGTATTTATTTGTTATCAAGCTTGTTTTGTAATATGTGCTGTGAACTCTATGGGTAATGTGAGAGCATTAAATGGACAGGTACAAAAATTGCTGCATTATTTGCAGCGTGCTCTGACATTCCACCATGATTGTTTTCATCCATGGATTTCGGTCTGGTCTATCCCACTTCTTCCAAAAACAATCACAGCGCCTAAGATAAAAGGTAAAAGTCAAAGATGAGGAGCTAACACAGAATAGAAATATGCACTGGCTGTATGGACTGGACGGACAAGTGTATTAGATGTATTCCTCTGCCCATCTAATACACTTGTCCGTCCAGTCCATACAGCCAGTGCACCTTACCTTCACACATCCTCAACAGCATATCCTGGAAGCAGGACTTCACTGGGCAGTCTAAAGTAGTGCTGATGCTTTAGAGGTGGTGAATGCTGACATCTGTTTGGAGACGCCGGTTCGAGAGTCTAAGAGTCATCAACTTTGGATTCGGAACCTCTCTTCCCCCCTACACCATAGCTCTTACCGGGAGATGATACCTGATTGTGGATACCTGAGTTGGATTTTCTGACATCCGCGTAAGATCTACCAGTATCTGGTAAGCTCACACCTATTACACATATTGTCTGTTTAATAGACCCTACCAGGAAATTCGGTTGGTTTGACACCCCTACCATTGATGAAGGATTTGAATTCTTTTATGAAAATTTCTTGGAATGTATGAACTACACAGACTGATATTTACCCTTTTTGGACTTTCTACATGAACTTTTTTCTTAATGATTTTTTCTAATTAACAATTATCGGCTTCAAACAGGAACCTCATTTGATACTAACTGCTTTTCATGCAGCATATTTCTATTCTGTGTTAGCTCCTCATCTTTGACTTTTACCTTTTATCTTAGGCGCTGTGATTGCTTTTGGATATTTATTGACAATTAGATCAGTTGTTTTGCGAGCTGCCTAGGGCCATAATTGGATTTGTTTATAGTGTTTTTATTTTAGTGGGCGCAGGCTTCCTTCTACATATTTTTTGACTATCCCACTTCTTTCATGGGTTGTATTATCACTATATTTATGACTGTTCAATATATATATGGCATCCTTTGCCTTTAAATATATCCAATATCATCCCCATTATTAATCGTATTTTTAATTTAAATTTTTATTCTTCTTTTTTCTTATTTCAATGATGCGGATGATATATAACATCATCCACGCCATGAATCCGAATCCTTATTTCTGTGCTACCTCTTCTTTTCTTCTTTTTTCTCCTTCTTTTCCTATGTGGCACTTCACTGCTGGATATAGCCTGGCACACGTCTCCCCATTACCTATAGTTTCCAGGTAAATGTTTGTGTTGTTCACACACTTGCCTTGGTTGTAGTTCCCCTTTTTCCACACTAGGGACCCATAGAGATGGTTCCCAGGCAGTTTGAGCACATTTGGTTCCCGTGGTGACGCTGGAAACCACCTGCGTCATTTCCGGGAATGCACTTCCAGCCTGTGGAACACATTGCACCATGATGTTACTTCTGGTTGCGTCATATCTGGTGCACAGCCGGAAATGGTCCTCCTCCACAAATTACCATCATTTTGGTTCCCCTGTCTGCGCTGATGCTGCAAACAGGGAACACCTGTTGCCTCCTTGGTGTTAGGCAACTCCTGGAGCAAGACCTATCCAGGACATGGGCTACAATCAAGCCCTCATCCTATCCTGGCTGTTCTTTGAGGAGATGAGCCCTCTCCCGCCCCTCTGGATCCATAAGGTCACTCCAGACCTTTTATCCGTGTGAAGGGGAAGGCCTCAGGAATTGATCTGCATGTCTCCACCCAGCAGGTAAGGCGTTTATTGGCTATATAAACTCTGACTGAGCATTCATATACTATGGCTTGCCATCTGCATGGAGACTCTGGTAGACACATCCGTGTACACAGGAGGAGTAGTCAATACAAGTGAGTACGCTTAGATTTTTACTACTTCTTATCTCTCTTTATTACCCTGGTGTGGTTGCTGGGACAAGATCCCAGCACTATCCATTATTGACACTTATCATATTAATTATCTATCAGAGCTAAATTTCACATTTACTCATTAGATTCATGCTTTAATTTTTAATATAGATTGCTCTACGGCTCTATTCCGCTGGCCATACATACTCAGCAGAGTTCATTAAGTGATATTTACTCACCTAACTTGTCCTTTAGGTCTTTTATACCCAAGCATTTTATGCTATTGAATCACAAGTAAAGGTTTTCTATTACTCCCCAGTTTTTTTCCCTACACGCCCTGTTTTTTTTTTGTTTTCCCACTACACCCCCTGTGTTTGTTTTACCCCCCCCCCCCTACACCCCCTGTGTTTTTGTTTCTCCCCCTATACTGCTTGTGTATTTTTGTTTTGTTTTTCCCACTACACCCCTTGTTTTTTTCCCCTACACCCCCTGTTTTTTTTCTTCCTTTTTCCCTTCCCCCCCCTCGTCCCCTAGAGGAAACATTATATACTCATATTTTTTTAGGCTCCTGTGATCTATACAACATATCTTATTTCACTGAAAATCTGAAGGAACAAACTCCTCTTGCTGGAAAGAGGCAGTCTCAGTTCCCACGGGGCTCACCAGGCTTGTTTTCCACCAGATATGAACTAAAGAGGGAGACCCCGTGGCTAGGGTCAAGGAGAACTCAAGGTCTGCATAGAAATGAAAACACATCGATCCACTCAGGGAACAAAAATCAACCCTGGGGCTACAATGGTGAAAAAAAGGGCAAATCAAAATAACAAAAAAGGGCAGCGCAGGAGGCTGTCCGAAAAGGTCACCACACCTGTAGCCACTGGGACATTACGTGAATGAAGAATGAATAAATAAATAAACATGGAGTCGAAAAAATCAAAACAACAATGGCATTTTATTAAGAATAAAAAAAGCTACAACCAACAGGTGATATTGGATGGAGCAAATGAAACACAAACTGATCAACAACCACCACCGTAGACAACGTTGTCAAAAAAAGTGACTGAACATGAAACATATATAACGGACCTCGCGGTCAGCTGGGTATGGGCCCTCCAAATTGGAGTTGTCCCCTACCGAACATGACAGGGAGGGCGCAGCCTGCACAGTAGCCCCCAAACAACCCCCAGGAACAGAGTATGAGGGACCCCAATAGTAAATGAAGGACACCATGAATGGTCTATATAGACCCCTAAATAATGATACACAAATGTGATATAGTCATGGAAACCAAAAACAACATAATGGAGCCGTAGCAGAAATGAGAATACGTCCCCAACCGAGGAAACGGAGCAAAAAAAGAAAAAAATGGAAACACAAGGGCAGACACAGACCGATGATGGCAATAGCCCAAAGGAGGCAGGCTACGGTCTGGTCAACGATGGCCCAGGCACACCAGGACGGGGCGACAACCTGTCCGATGATGGCAAAGTTCCCCACCTTCAAGGACAAACCATGCAGTGCGAGAGGAGGGGGTCGGCTACAGACAGGTAGGTATGGCTCGGTGAAGCAGTATGGAAGCCGCGTGGACCTGGACGCTGCAGGGCGAACTCCAGCAAGCCGAAACCACAAAGGGAAAAACCCGGACGTCGGGCTGCGGTACTCTCACGGGGAAGTCTGGAGGAGCACACAGATGGCAGACTCCGGAAACCGGATCAGGGGCGACTTGAATGGAGGAAATCAAAAGGGGAGACAGACATCGGCGGCATGCACTTACCGATCCGAATGGTCGGTTCAACCCAGGCTGGGACGCTCCAAGTTGCTGAATGAACGCCAGTCATGAATGACACAGCGGGCGTTGGGTGTGGAAGTGAGACGTAGCCAAAGCCGGTGGATCTCAGGCAGACAGCTCCACATCAACCTAGCGGGGACGAAGGCTCGAACAGGGATCAAAACCTCATGGGGATGAGAGGGCTAGTAGGCAGGCATACAGCACAGGTAGTCTACGCGTTTCGCTGGTATCCCCAGCTTCGTCAGTTGTTTTCCACCAGGCTGTTGCCAACCATTTTACAAGTGAACTTTTTTCAATACCATTTTTATTGCATTAATATTCTCGTGTCATAATTGAGATATATATGGATACCCTCTTGTTGAGACTTTCTAACACAAGGACTTTTCCAATTGCCATTGAACTCAGAATATGAAACTTACCGTTCTCATGCTTTGGTCATAGCACATAAAAACAAGCTGTTTATCATGCCTATTATATTTAAATTGGTAAATATATTAAATGGGTCTATATACGTGTTTTGATATACTGTTTTAATATCCTATGATCATTTACATGTTTCTCCTGCTTTCTTCTTTCTTGTGTGCACTTATTGTGTAATTTGTATATTCTCACAGTTTATATACAAATTCATACTCCAATCCGTGGCCTTGATGAAGCGGGCCAGCCTGCGAAACTCGTAGGCCTTCAAATTGGATTCTGCCACCAGGATTATCACACTCTGGTCAATCGTAATTCTAACTTTAACTGTGAATGTTTCTCTTAAATTGCACCATTCTGTTGTTCCAACATTTATTAAACCTTACAAGGTACATGCAAAGTCCCACTGACCCTTTGCCACTCTAGTGATTATTTCTTGACCGGGATGGTACCTTGTTCGGTTTCATAGTTCTCTCACACTTACCTCCCACACCTCTTTGACATAAAATGTACAGAGTCCATTAAGTATGTTATTTCTTCATACAGGTCAAAAAGACAAACTAACCTGCAGGGCTGACGCTACAGCTAGGCAAGCTAGGCAGCCGCCTAGGGCACAGCCACAGCTGCTGGTTTCCCTACTTTATAAATGTCAAGACAAAAGGTGAAAAATAAGCTCATAATTGTAGCAACTTGCATAGAGTAAAAGACAGGAAGGCTCATCAATGATAAAACACCATGGAATGGTCACCACTGAAAAGGGATGTTGGAGGAGTCCGGATGCACAGCACTCTGAGATGTGGGGTTGAGACCATCTGTCACCAGGGTCGAGGGCTAGCGCACTCTGTTGACTCATTCCATGGGTCAGCTTCTGCTCTTGACTAACATTTGAAGTCTCAGATTTTGAAGTTTTAATTTTCTTCAGGGGGGGGGAGGGTATTCGGGGGTGCAAGTAGCTGGTCTTGCCTAGAGCACAAAATAATCTAGAACCGGCTCTGCCAACATGTTTCGGGGGGGGAGGGCAGCAAATGCAGAGATGTTTTAGGCTGCCTAGAAATCTAAATACGGTAGGTGAATCATTATACCCCTATTATTGGATGTTTTAACCCACAATTGAGTTCAGCACTCCAGCATTTAAATAAGCTGTTTATGCTATCACACTTACCTGCTCTGTGCAATGGTTTTGCACAGAGCAGCCCTTATCCTCCTCTTTTGGGGTCCCCCGCCAGCTCTCCAAACTCCTCTTCCCTGTTGTGTGCCCGCACCATGGCAAGCCTCTTCCTATGGGGGCACTCATCCAGCCCTGGTAACTAGTTAGGAGAGGCAGGGAGGGAGCTGCATGTAAAAGTTTTTTTTTTTTTACCTTAAAACATAAAATATACAAAACCCAA
Source organism: Glandirana rugosa (assembly GCA_018402905.1). Lineage (NCBI taxonomy): Eukaryota > Metazoa > Chordata > Amphibia > Anura > Ranidae > Glandirana > Glandirana rugosa. The sequence continues at coordinate 224,234 of BLSH010026853.1, forward strand.
AAACAAAACCTTCAAAAGGCATTTTAAAACATCAGTTATTATCAACTAATATTATTAAACGTAATAATAATAATTAACTAATTATCATTGATTAGACTTGCATATAAAAAAATTAAAGGGTTAATAGCCTTTAGCCTATGCAGGTGAAGGGCACTTGTAGATAAAAATAAACTGCAGCTTAGGCCAAAGTTGGATAATGCCCTTGCTATACAGTGAGGGAAAAAAGTATTCAATCCCCTGCTGATTTTGTACATTTGCCCACTGACAAAGAAATGATCAGTCTATAATTTTAATGGTAGGTTTATTTTAACAGTGAGAAACAGAATAAAAGCAAAAATATCTAGAAAAACACATTTAAAAAAAAATTATAAATTGATTTGCATTTTAATGAGTGAAATAAGTATTTGATCCCCTATCAATCGGCAAGATTTTTGGCTCCCATGTGTCTTCTATACAGGTAACAAGCTGAGATTAAGAGCACTCTCTTAGCCCTCGTTCACACTGGGTCAATTTTACATGTGATGTGACATGTCAAATTGCATGCCAAATCGGAGCCTATTACCGGCATTGGCACCAATGTCCGTATTGGTGTGACGCCGACTGAACCCGCACAGATGTCTCTCAAAGCGTCCTGAAGTTGGACTGAAATGCCAGTTTGAAATTGTGCGAGTTCGCCTGAACAATTTCAAACCCGCATTTAGTGTGAATTTAGGCTTAAAAGGAGTGCTCCTAATCTCAGCTTGTTATCTGTCCACAGAAGCAATCAATCAATCAACCAGATTCCAATCTCTCCACCATAGCCAAGACCAAAGAGCTGTCCAAGGATGTCAGGGACAAGATTGTAGACCTACACAGGGCTGGAATGGGCTACAAGAACATTGCCAAGAAGCTTGGTGAGAGTGTGACAACAGTTGGTGCGATTATTCGCAAATGGAAGAACTACATGGCAGAATCTTGTTCCCAAGGCAGCTGGCACCATAGTCACCAAGAAAACAATTGGTAACGCACTACAACGTGAGGACTGAAGTCCTGCTGCGCCCGCAAGGTCCCCCTGCTTAAGAAAGAACATGTACAGGCTCGTCTGAAGTTTGCTAATGAACATCTGAATGATTCAGAGGAGAACTGGATGAAAGTGTTGTGGTCAGATGAGACCAAAATCAAGCTTTTGGCATCAACTCAACTCGCCGTGTTTGGAGGAGGAGAAATGCTGCCTATGTCCCCAAGAACACCATCCCCACCATCAAACATGGAGGTGTAAACATTATGCTTTGGGGGTGTTTTTCTGCTAAGGGGACAGGACAACTTCACTGCATCAAAGGAACAATGGACAAGGCCATGTACCGTCAAATCTTGGGGGAGAACCTCCTTCTGTCAGCCAGGGCATTGAACATGAGTCATGGATGGGTATTCCAGCATGACACTATCTCAAAACACATGGCCAAGGCAACAGGAGCGGCTCAAGAAGAAGCACATTAAGGTCCTGGAGTGGCCTAGCCAGTCTCCAGACCTTAATCCCATAGAAAATATGTGGAGGGAGCTGAAGGTCAGCCTTGAAACCTTAATGACTTGGAGAGGTTCTGCAAAGAGGAGTGGGACAAAATCCCTCCTGAGATGTGTGCAAACCTGGTGGCCAACTACAAGAAACGTCTGACCTCTGTGATTGCCAACAAGGGTTTTACCACCAAGTACTAAGTCATGTTTTGTGAAGGGGTCAAATACTTATTTCACTCATTAAAATGCGAATCAATTTATAACTTTTTTGAAATGCTTATTCTGGATTTTTTTGTTGTTATTCTGTCTCTCACTGTTAAAATAAATCTACCATTAAAATTAGACTGATCATTCATTTATCTGTGGGCAAATGTACAAAATCAGCAGGGGATCAAATACCTCTTTCCCTCGCTGTAGGTGTAGGCCATTTATGTACGTCCTAAAGCCTTACTGAAAAACTCCCATCATCTTGTCCTGCGTTGTTGCTAGGATATTGCTAAGACACTCCCAGCCGATTCAAACCACTTTGCATGCGCTCTCTGTTCCCTGTCACATTAGCTCGGAGCTCAACTGTAATGCAGTAATGGTGGAGATAGTGGACTACACAAGTGCAGGGGTTTGAGAGCTCACTCCTGTGATGATAGGGGTGGGTAGTAAAGGCTGGGAGTGTCTTAGCAACATCTTGGCAACAAGGCAAGAACATGATGGTGCTATCTCTGGGAGTTTTTCGGCCAGGTTTCGGAAGGTAGGTAAATGGCCTACACCTATAGCAAGGACATCATCCAACTTTAGTTAAAGCTGCAAAGTTTGTATTTATCTACAGATGCCCCTTACCTGCATAGGCAGTTTTTGGTAAAGGTAAACTAACCCTGTAGGTAATAATCTCCCTATAACTTTTTATTATACCACTTAAGTGTCATTTAATAACAAACCTAAAATAAGATAACTGAATTAGAGTAAAACCTAGTAAATTATTTACATTTTTTGTTTTGTTCTACGTCCAATATACACCATGGAAATTAGTAACGGTTTTCAGAAGACTAGTGCAATATTTAACATTATAGTCAGCTGTTACAAATTAATATCTGAGGTTCCAGATTTTATTTTATTTTATTTTTCATTTTGTATCATTAACAAGACAAGCTGTTTAATTGGCAAGAACCCAGCTTCTGTACTGGCACAGGCAATCCTTAATTGGTTATTTATTGGATTGGTTTAAAGAAATGTATAATTCGAAAGACAGAAACAGTTTTGTACTTGTTTCTGGGCCTTACGTTCTTTGACCTAAAATAAAAGCACTTTTTTTAACCTTTGCAGAAATTAAGCTTGTATAAGCTTGAATCCCAAGCAGATGTTGGGTATAAATCCCGTTCATGTTTTGTAACACAGGTCATTTGAGGTGTTATTTCAATTCTCTATCTCTTAGTCATATACTATGTTAATTGTTCAGTGCTGTCTATAGAGGTGATGTCTATTGTAAACAGACAAAAACATGTTCCTATGGGAAGCAACTTCCGGTTTCCCTGCATGCTTTGTTCTAATATTCATAAATTAGCATTTATAGGATTAGAACGCACTATATTGACAAACATGTGTGGACACCCCAGATAGCAAGGATAACTTGCCACAAATTTGTGGCAGGATTAAATTGTAAGTCTGTTAACTTGCTGCACATTTTCACTGGCAAGTTGTACACTTGCAGAGCACTTGAAGCACAAGATCTAGTTGACACTTTTCCAATTTGTAGCAAATTTGCGTAGCAAGTCTCTAGCAAGAGCAAAGTTGCAGTGATGAGTCTACAGCAAGAGCTCTGCAAATCTACAGCATGAAAATTCAGCCACAGTGCCCCCTGTGGTGGGATGACTATTGCACAACATAACTCAACCAGAACTTGCAGAATGTTTTTAAAGAAAGTTGATCTGGAGTCATGCAATGCGGCCTTGCTTAGGATATTGTGCCATTGTGTAAATAAGTTTATAGGAAATTACTGTATTTCCATGGACAATTTGATAAATCTGGTAGCTCTGCAGGGAAAAGCCACTTGTTTTGCACTGCCCTCTATAGCAGGGATAGGCAGCCTGTGAGAGGTGGATATCTACCTGAACAACACGAAATAGATCAAAGATTACTGGGGTTCTGTGGGTTGTTTATTTTTGAAGAAATGAACTAGCCAGACCTAACTATATAGTAATAAAAAAATAATAAAACAAATGTCACTTTAAAAATATAAACTTAGCCTACCTTAAAAGTCAACAGTGTCAGTAAAGCAGTGGACAGTGTCAGGGCAGTGGACAGTTTGTGGGCATTGTCAGTAGGGCAGTGGATTGGTGTCAGTAAGGTAGAGGTTGGGGACAGTAGGGCAGTGGATGGTGTCAGTAGTTTTTTTTTTAATTATTTTATACATTTTTTTACAATATTATTTATTTTTTACAATTTTTTAGGAGCCCCGTTGGGGGGCTTTAGTGAAATATCAGGGGTCATAACAGACCCCTGCTATCTCATGTTTGAGGCAGAGAAAGGGACCAAGGACAGATATTCCCCAGTCCTTTTTCTCTGCAGCCTCAGCTGCCCTGGACAGTGAATGAATGGGAAGTGCTCTGTGCTGAGCAGCTTCCTGTTCATTCACAAATGGAAGCATAGTAAACACAGCTCCCCTGTCCCCTCTCCTTCCTGAAAAGATCCCCCGCAGCAGCCAGCAGGAGAGGAGAGTGGGGAATCTGGCATGACTGCAGGTGTGGGGGGGGGGGGGGGGTCATGCAAGAGAGTACATAGGGGAGTGGGGCAACAGAAGCAAGAGGAGCCTGGAGAGGAAGGGTGGTGGGGGGTGGCAATTAGTGGAACTAATCAGCTGTATTTTTCTCCCTGTAGCAGCTGAATGCTGGTGGGAGGCAGTGTTACAAGGAGGCAGGAGGCAACCTATCAGATTGAAATTTACTGACACAACACAAAAAATATACTGGCACAGACAAGTTTTTACTGCCATTTCCAAAAGTTACAAAATTACAGTTTTAAGTGTAAATTTCAGTATTTCAGCTACAAACAAGTGCAGTTAGCAATATGATTTAAGGTAGATAGTAAGGCAAAAAAACATATTTCTTATTTTATTTTCGATATAGTAAATAAGTAGCTCAGGGACAGGACTTAGGAGGGCAAGAAATTAGAATGGGCCGGCACACACATGAAATTGACATCACAGTGACACTGACAGCAATGTGCAGCGGCACAGATGATGAGACCTCACCAATGCGACGCGTCCCCTCCTGAGTCACAGTGACAGTCTCTCTTCAAGCCAGGTGGTCCCTCCAGTCCATTCCAGTCTAAATAGAATTGACAGTCTCGCTCCCAGCCTGCCTTGCTCCCATGCCGCAGACCCGCACATGAGGCTCTGTCTGCTCTGCTTGGTTCCCTTGCACCATGACATCACACGACATGCTCAGGCACTGCCTCTGCCAGAGCCACCCAAATACACTGTAGCAAGCAGTTGGATGGTCTCAGGTGGTTCCAGACTGAGCCTAGCATCACAGCCATATTTTTTACTGGCAACCTTTTTCCTTTTACTGGCATTTGCTGGCAGGAGAAAATCGCCTGTTTTTTACTGGCTGCCAGTAAAAATACTGGCGGTTGGCAACACTGGTGGGAGGGAAAAGAGGAGAATTGGGCATTCAGCTGCTTCAGGGAGGAAAATACAGCTGATTGGTTCCACTAAATACCTCCCTTGCAGCCCCTCCTCTCCAGGTTCTGGGGTCGGCAACCAAGGCATGCAATCTACTCGTCACCTGCCAGGGTTCGATGGGTTGCCCGACCCCTGGTCTATAGGCACAGTCCTACTATGCCTAAACGTATATCTATCTGGGCCTAATGTGACAAGACATCATAGCCTCAGGAGACTCCCCAAGGCTAGGGCTGCAGTGGCTAAGAAACGGTCTGCATATATAAAAGAACCCCACCAGGATAGAGCATATGGCATGTAGGATATAATAAGAAATGGTCTGGCCACTACACATACTGAGATTTTGAACCAATGAATGGAAAATTAGGCAAATTATCCTCTGACTCTGCTGGTTAAAGCCTTAGAGATGAAGTGGCAGTCTTGAGTGTTTGAGGTAGAGCTGAACAATGGATTCACCAGGTTAAAGGTGGTTTGTTCCCTGTTTGAGTAACAGATAAACGTTGTAGTTATTTACAAAGGTTTTATTCATTTTGAAAAAGCTTGTCCTTCTTGTCTTTGTTTTCACTTTTTCTGCAGGATGGACAAAATTTGCCCGGTTAACTCGCGCGTTAACAAACAGCCGCAGTGTTCTACAGCAGCTGACTCCTATGAACAAAACAGAAGTGGTCCACAAACATTCCAGATTAGCAGAGGTAAGAGGCTCTTGATTTTATTTCAATCAAACAATATATGACATGGAAATTGCAAAGGAGAATTAGGAAAAGATTTTTTCACTCTGCTGGGTGGCCTATTGATAGAGGTCTAACAACACAGTAAGTAAGCTGACATGGTTGTTCCAGATTCTTGCCCATTGGCTGCGCTGATCTAGATGTTGAACCTACAACCCTCCCAGCATCAGTAGACGTAAGCAGCATGTAA
>BLSH010026853.1:236361-247911 GCA_018402905.1 Glandirana rugosa
CTCAATCCAATTGAAAATCTTTGGGGGGAGCTGAAAACTGCCATTGGAGAAAGGAACCCTGCAAATGTTCAAGAGCTTGAGCATATTGCAAAGGAAGTGTGGGAGAAAATGCCACCCGAGAAGTGCAAGAAGCTTATCGATGGATATAAGAAACGTTTGGAGGCTGTCATCGCTGCCAAAGGGTGTGCAACCAAATATTAAGGAGGGGTGCCAATATTAGTGCACATGCTGGTTTTCTGTTTTTTTCTTTATAATTACAATATCTATGTTGAAATAACAATTGTCTTTGTTAAATTACTTTGGACCTCCAATTAAAAGATCCTGCTGATATAAATTTGGTACATTTCCATTTATTTCTGAAGACATTCACTCAGTTATGCAAAACATGAAGGGGTGCCAATAATGGTGAGCAGGACTGTATAGATATTATATTATTTTTTTATAAAAGCATTGGTAAATCCGGATAAAGAAAATCTTGCATATGTGTGTGCGTATTATGAACAATTTCCATGTGATGGATATTTGTACCCAAGTCATGGTCGTTTGAAATTCAAATCAACCGTAATTACACGCGTTTTCCCTAATGGGGTTCCCTTCACCGTTTTAGCAATCGGTATTATGTTCCAAATTCAAATATTTACCTACATTTTGTGTCTTTTCAATAAAGGTATGAATAAAAATTGTACGTTTTTCTTTTTTTACAATTGTCCACTCTACAAAAAACCCTATCATAGTGAGCAGCACTGTGTCACCTGTCAAAAACACAATTGAAGTTAATAAGTTTAGGAAAATTCAATATTAGGCAGGCAGGGGGTCTACGGAAAACAAAGAAAAACGGAAAGTGGTCCACGGGGCGAAAATGTTTGGGAACCTCTGCTATAGAGGGATATGCTTTGTTCATATTTCAACCACTTTAAGTCTACCCTCACATCCACAAACCATTCGTGCCATAATTAGGCAAAAATATTTGAAAATATTTAAACACCCAGAAAATGTCAGGATCCCAGCAATCAAGGCTTCCTTTCTCTGTTGCGCAAGAAGCAGCTAATCCTACTGGAAATAACACAAGCTGTAATGCAAGTGCAATTTCTTTATATCATGCACTGATTTTGTTACTGGCTCCTCTGTTCTATACATTAAAGTATTAACGTATTCCTTGAAAACATATATTATTTAATACAGGCGGTCCCCGGGTTACAAACAAGATAGGGACTTTAGGTTTGTTCTTAAGTTGAATTTGTTTGTAAGTGGGAACAAGTACATTTTTTAAGTGTAGCTTCAGCCAAAATAACTATTTTTAAGTTTTTTGGATAGCATAGGGAAGGGTTAACACCCCTGTAATGTTTGTTTTGCTGTCTGTTTCTGTTCAGAAGATTTAACCTCACTTCCTGTCCCAATGATAATTGGATTTTGACAATTTTGAGTTGTTGGGGATACAAACATTGGTAATAAAGCATCAGTGGAGACCCCTTTTTCCCATAATAACTCTTACAGGAGTGAATTTCCCCTCCTAGGGGGAGATTTCCCCTCACTTCCTGTTGTCTCCCTCCATTTGTAAGTAGGAGTCGTTCGTAAGTCGGATGTTTGTAACTAGGGGACCGCCTGTATACATGAAAGGCTTTTTGTAGTGGATTTCACATTCTCTCTTGCTGTACGGGATAACTTTAATATCTGTGTTGCGTTAATGATATTGTTTCCACATTCTTCTATGGGTTTTAGATGTATAAAGGGTGCCAGTGGGAACTGTTTCACTGGATGTTTGATGTTTTTCACTTTGTTGAATCCTACCTGTATATGTGAAAGGTATTAATGTGAACTAATACTCACTGAGAGGACACCTCAAAGGCACTACTGCTGTCTGTGCACATAGCTGTATCTTCAGATATTCTTTAACCACTTTAGCCCTGGAAGGATTTCCCACCTTAGGACCAGAGCACTTTTTGCGATTCGGCACTGCATCACTTTAACTGACAATAAGAAAAAAAAAAGATACATACTGGTATTTGTGGGGAACATGCCAGGGGCATCAGCGATCTAACTGATCCCGAGTACAGGCATCGGTAGATCTCTGACATGCCATCGGTCAGAACGGGGAACCACCATGTTTACATCGGTGGTTCCCTGTTCTGGCTCTGTCACAGGCCATCGCTGGCGGACATCCGCCTCACCTGCGGCCCTGCTCAGGGAGCGTGCGGCGGGCACGAGCACGCGCCACCGGCAGATACATGACAAAACCCAGCAGAGTGCTGTATGCTATTATCCCCTTACCCTTAAGTCTACACATAATTTAACCACTTTAAGACCAGACCTTTTTCTGACATTTGTTTACAAGTAAAAATCATGTGTATTTTTTTCTAGAAAATTACTTAGAACACCTAAACATGTATACAGTATATACAGTTAGGTACATATATATTTGAACACAGGCACAATTTTCATACTTTTGGCTCTGTGTGCCACCAGAATAAAATGAAAACTAAACAATCCAAATGAATTTGCAGTGCAGACTTTCAGCTTTAATTCAAGTGGTTGAACATAAATATCAAGTACAAATTTTAGGAACTGCAACTGTTTTGATACACAGTCCCCCCAGTTTCAGGGGCTCAAATGTAATTGGACAAATGAATATAATCATAAATAAAATGTTCATTTTTAATATTTTGTTGAGGATCCTTTACTGGCAATGACTGCCTGAAGTCTGGAACCCATGGACATCGCCAAAGACTGGGTTTCCTCGTTTCTGATGCTTTGCCCGGCTCTAACTGCAGCTGTCTTCAGTTGTTCTTTGTGGGTCTTTCTGCCTTTAGTTTTGCCTTCAGCAAGTGAAATGCATGCTCAATTGGGTTGAGATCGGGTGATTGACTCGGCCATTGCAGAATATTCCACATATTTTCCTTCAAAAGCTCCTGGGTTGCTTTTGCAGTGTGTTTTGATCATTGTCCATCTGTACCGTGAAGCGCCGTCCAACCAACTTTCCTGCATTTGGCTGAATCTGTATATCTAAAACACTGCAGAATTCATTCGACTGCTTCTGTCTTCTGTCACATCATCAATAAACACCAATGACCCAGTGCCACTGGAAGCCATGCATGCCCATGCAATCACACTGCCTATATCATGTTTTACAGATGACGCTGTGTGCTTTGGATCATGAGCTGTTCCAAGCCTTTTCCACATTTTTCTCTTCCCATCATTCTGGTACAGATTAATCTTGGTTTCATCCATCCAAAGAATGCTTTTCCAGAACTGGTCTGGCTTTTTTAGATGTTTTTTAGGCAAAGTGTAATATGGCTTTTCTATTCTTCAGGCTTATGAATGGTTTGCACCTTGTGGTGAACCCCTCTGTATTTGCTCTCGTGAAGTCTTCTCTTGATTGTAGACTGACAATGATACGCCCACCTCCTGGAGAGGGTCCTTCACTTGTCTGGATGTTGTGAATGGGTTTTTCTTTAAAATACAGAGGGTCGTGCAATCATTCACCACTGTAATCTTCCGTGGACATCTAGACCTTTTTATGTTGCTGAGCTCACCAGTGTGTTCTTTCCTCAGAATGTACCAAACTGTTGATTTGGCTACTCCTAATCTTGCAGTTATCTCTCTGATGGATTTGTTTAGTTTTTGAAGTCTTAAAATGACCTGTTTCACTTGCACGGACAGCTCCTTTGAACGCATGATGTGGGTTTACAGCAATAGATTCCAAATGCAAATACCACACTTAGAATCAACTCCAGGCTATTCTTAAGGGCTGTAATTCCTAAACTCTTCCTCTGATCTGGATGTACATACCCACAAATTAAACCTGAGTGTGTGAACTTTCAGCCCATATCCATTATATAACTATAGCTTGAATATGTTTTGGTAAATATCAGAAAAAAACTAAAGTTGTGCCTGTGTCCAAATATACAGCTGTGCTCATAAGTTTACATACCCTGACAGAATCTATGATTTCTTGGCCATTTTTCAGAGAATATGAACGAGAACACAAAAACATTTCTTTCACTCATGGTTAGTGTTCAGCTGAAGCCATTTATTATCAGTCAACTTTACTCTTTTTAAATCATAATGATAAAAGAAACTAACCAAATGACCCTGATCAAAAGTTTACATACCCTGATGATTTTGGCCTGATAACATGCACACAGATTGACACAGAGGGGTTTGAATGGCTATTAAAGGTAACCATCCTCACTTGTGATCTGTTTGCTTGTAATTAGTGTGTATAAAAGGTCAATGAATTTATGGACTCCTGACAGATCCTTGCATCTTTCATCCAGTACTGCACTGATGTTTCTGGATTCTGAGTCATGGGGAAAGCAAAATAATTATCAAAGAATCTGCAGGAAAGGGTAGTTGAACTGTATAACACAGGAAAGGGATATGAAAAGATATCCACGGAATTGAGAATGCCAATCAGCAGTGTTCAAACTCTAATCAAGAAGTAGAAAATGAGGGGTTCTGTTGAAACCAAGCCACGGTCAGGTAGAGCAACTAGAATTTCAGCCACAACTGCCAGGAAAACTGTTCGAGATGCAAAGAAAAACCCACAAATAACTTCAGGACTATCTGAAAACATGTGGTGTGGCTGTTTCAAGATGCATAATAAGGAGGCACTTGAAGAAAGATAGGCCGCATGATCGAGTGGCCAGAAGAAAGCCATTACTATGCTAATGCCACAAAGTATCCCACTTACAATACGCCAAACAGCACAGAGACAAGCCTCAAACCTTCTGGCACAAAGTCATTTGGAGTGATGATACCAAAATTGAGATTTTTGGCCACAACCATAAACGTTACATTTGGAGAGGAGTCAATGAGACCTGTGAAACACTGAGGGGGATCACTGATGTTTTGGGGATGTGTGCGCTACAAAGGCACAGGAAATTTGGTCAAAATTGATGGCAAGATGAATGCAGTATGTTAGCAAAAAATACTGGAGTAACATTTGCATTCATCGGCCAGGAAGCTGCGCATGGTACATACTTGGACATTCCAACATGACAATGATCCAAAACACAAGGCCAAGTCAACCTGTCATTGGCTACAGCAGAATAAAGTGAAGGTTCTGGAGTGGCCATCTCAGTCTCCTGACCTCAATATCATTGAGCCTCTCTGGGTTTATCTCATACGTGCAGTTCATGCAAGACAGCCCACATATTTCCAGGAACTGGAGGCTTTTTGCCAAGAGGAATGGGCAGCTTTACCATCTGAGAAGATAAAGAGCCTCATCCACAAATACCACAAAATACTTCAAGCTGTCATCGATGTTAAAGGGGGCAATACATGGTATTAAGAACTGTAAACTTTTGATCAGGGTCATTTGAGTAGTTTCTGTTGTCATTATGATTTAAAAAGAGTAAACACAGTTGATTGATAATAAATGGCTTCAGCCAAACACTAACCATGAGCGAAATAAATGTTTTTGTGTTATCATTCATATTCTCTGAAAAATGGCCAAGAAATCATAAATTCTGCCAGGGTATTTAAACTTATGAGCACAACTGTATACTGTAATTTGTATTTATTTTTTATACTACTAATAGTGGTGATCAGTGACTTGGGATAGTGCAGTGGGCAATATGACAGTTAGAACTGACTAACTGCCACTGACATCACAAGTGGCACTAATACAGTGAGAGTACTATACATTGTCACTGTACTAATGGCACTGGCCTGGAAAGGGTTAACATCTAGGACAATCAAAGGGTTAACTGTATGCCTAACATGTGTTAATGTGTATAATGCATGCTGCTTTTTACTAATAATATCCTTGTTTCTTATCCTTGCTTTGCAGGGATAAGACACAGAATGTTTCCTCTGTAAAGAGCCCTCTGTTGATTTTCAAGCATCATTGGCTGGGATCTGCTGACAAACTCACGTGCGTTCCCTAAAGGAGAATGGCTGCAACGTACTGTTTCTAACTCAATACCATTGTGATATATTAACTACTTGCGGAATTCTGTGCAGTACATTGCAATTAGTTAATGTATTATATTCCTATTAAAGGAGAAGTACAGCCAAAGCTCGTTTGGCTGTACTTCTATGGATCAGAGGAGTGCAGTTCACTCCTGTGACCCATTTTCAGCAGACTGGGCTAAAGCTCGCTGTTGGCTTATGTCACAGAGCCAGTGCAGGCTGGGGAAAGATCGCGTCCAAATGGTCGGGATCCACTCAGATGCCTGGACCAGCACCTGGCACAGCCTCTTAGTGAGCTGCTATGAGCCTGTGCAAGCCACTCCCACCCTGCCAACAGCCCAGCGATCCAGCGAGCGAGGAGGGGGCAGAGCAGACAGCAGTGACTGACAGTCACCAGCTCTCTGCTCATGAAGCACTGAGAACTGAGTGATTAGTGGTGTTTGTACTATGTTGAGAGACCAAAACCATATGTTATCAGTTTCCTTGGGGTCATTACAATTGAATTTTAAGATGAACAGTACCTGGCTATTGGAGATTTCTTCAAGATCTGAATTATAAGCACTACAAGATTTCAGGTCGTAAGAGCAAGCATTAAGTCCAAGCACTACAATAAGTTATGGGAATCTGGCATATAGAGTTTACTTGAACATGCTCTGGAATGATAGTTTTCCCTACCATAAAGCCAGAGGGGCTCCACTATGCAGGTTAGTGCCTGTAGTTTAGAGCTTGCCTTGCTATTGATCAAAATTATGATTGGTACTGACCAGTAGTATACATGGGAAGCAGGAGAGGAGGGTCTAAGCCTTTGACCATGGGAGCTGCTTGAGGTTTGCAGAATCCAGTTTCAGGACTCTTGCGGTACTCTGAAAGATATGTGAGCATAAATGCAGGTACCTCTTTCCCATATCTGCTGCCTGTTTAAACCTTCACATTACAGCAGTTTTTGGGCTCCTCTTAACAGCTAATAAAAAATTTATATTGAGACAAACAACTCTGTACGCATCATGGTTTGGGCACATTGAGGGCAGAGGCCCGATCACTAAATTAGATTGAGGCTGTACACTGGCCAACCAATCTAGGAGACAGGGGAACCATGTTGTATCTATGCTCACTGCCAATACTGACATCTGACATGCTGTGGAGGAGTAGTTGTCACCAAACATAAAGCTCCAAGTTTTGGGAATTCCGAAAAATATGTACTACAGATGGAGTCATGAACACATTATCAAGGATCATAATGAGAATGGGTTGCATCCTTTGTTGGGCTGTTATTGCTGTTTGCATATCTTCTGGGGAGAATGGAGAGTGGAAATCTCTCCAATTCTGAACCTGACAATAAAGGGAACAGTAAGCCTCAATCAACTCCAATGGGGACCCAGACAGAAACAAAGACCCTTCTTCACTGTATCTGAAGCTAAAAGAAAATTGGATGGAACTTCATGGCTTTACTGTAGTTTCTACATTTTGTCTGTCTGGGATTTATAGCAATTGCTAATGTATATTTGTACCTAAAATTAGTTAAAGCATAAAATAAAATCACTGACTGAGCTGCTTTATAGGAAACAACACATTTGTGCTAAGCTCAAGGTTACATTAACTTCCTGTGTTCCTATGCAGCCTGATTAACAGTGCCTAGAGGTAAGGTTTAAAGTGTTTTCATGCATTGTATGTTTTGCAATGTTAAGTATACAGTTGTTCTTGCTAGTTCTTTTTCCAGTGTGTAAAAATACAAATCATATTAGACACAAAAGCAAAAAGGTTTTGCATGAGTTACAAATGAGAAAAAATCATTAAGGTCCATTTAGACTTACAGTAGGAAAAATACCTATTTGATCCCCTGCTGATTTTGTACGTTTGTCCACTTACAAAGAAGTGAAGGGTCTATAATTGTTATCATAGATGTATTTTAAATTATAAAGACAGAATATCAACCAAAAATCCAGAAAAAAACACATGATACAAATGTTATAAATTGAGTTGCAGTTCAGTGAGTAAAATAAGTATTTGATCCCCTACCAACTAACAATAATTCTGGCTCCCACAGACTGGCTACAGTATGTGCTCATGTGATACATAGATTAGTCCTGTCAGTTTAGGAAGGTGCTCCTAATGACAACTCGTTATGTGTATAATAGAAACCTGTCCACAGAATCAATTTCTCCCATTTAAACCTCATGATCATGGGCAAGACCGAAGAGCTGTCAAAGGACGTCAGGACAAAATTGTAGACCTGCACAAGGCTAGAATGGATTATCAGCAAGAAGCTTGGTCAGAAGAAAACTGTTGGAGTGATTATTCGCAAATGGAAGAAATACAAAATAACCATCAATCACCCTCAGTCTGGAGCTCCATGCAAGATTTCACCTCATGGGGTAAGGATGATCATAAAAAAAGTGAGGAATCAGCCCAGAACTACACGGGTGGAGCTTGTGGATGATCTCAAGGCAGTTGGGACCACAGTCACCAAATAAACCATTGGTAGCACAATACGACGCCATGGATTGAAATCCTGCAGCACCCGCAAGGTCCCCCTCCTCAAGAAGGCACATGTACAGGCTCATCTGAAGTCTGCCAATGAACATTTAAATGATTCAGTGAAGGATTGGGAGTAAGTACTGTGGTCAGATGAATTGAGCTCTTTGGTATTAACTCGACTGGCTGTGTTTGGAGGAAGAAAAATGCTGACTATGACCCTAAGAACACCATCTGTACAGTCAAGCACGGAGGTGGAAACATTATTCTTTGGACTGTTTCTCTGTAAAGGTACAGGCTGACTTTGCCGCATTTAAGGGCCATGTATTGTAAAATATTGGGTGAGAACCTTTTTCCCTCTGCCAGAACACTGAAGATGGGTCGTGAATGGAACTTCCAGCATGACAATGACCCAAAACATACTGCCAAGGCAAAAAAGGAGTGGGTCAAGAAGAAGCACATTAAGGTCATGAAGTGGCCAGTCTCCAGACCTGAATCCTATAGGAAATGTATAGAGGGAGCTGAAACTTTGTGTTGTCAAGCGACAGCTAAGAAACCTTAAGGATTTAGAGAAGATCTGTAAAGAGTGGACCAAAATCCCACCTAAGATGTGTGCAACAATGGTAACCAACTACAAGGAATGTCTTACCTCTGTGCTTGCCAAGAAGGGTTTCCCCACCAAGTACTTAGTCATGTTTGCGTCGGGATCAAATACTTATTTCACTCACCGAACTGCAACAAAATTTATAACATACGTATCGTGTGTTTTTTTCTGGATTTTTGGTTGACATTCTGTCTCTATCGTTTAAAATACACCTATACTAAAAATTAAAGACCCTTCAGTTTTTTGTAAGTGGACAAACTTACACAATCTGCGGGAGATCTAATAATTATTTTCCCTACTGTATCTCGTCTGATGCGGTTGTGTTAACACACCACAACGGGCCTAAAACAGCTTAGTACGATGCTAGCATGGTAGTGTGATACCATGTGTTGCCATGTGTTGTGGTGCACTGCAACAAAAGTGCATTGGTTTGGTGCCCTAGAGTGCCATTTAAAACTACATGCATTGCTGTGTGCTACGGGAACATGCCTAACTGCAACGCATAGGTCTGAATAGACTCTTAGCTGCAACTGGGTCTTCTGGTAACCAAAAAGCCTTTGCTCCTAACTTGATCTTAGCATTAATGATCTTCAGGCATGTAGTTAGGTATACATGGCATGGCGCTTAAGAAAATGTGGGCATTGCCCCTGTTCTATGATACAGGATACATGTACTATTTTTATCCAATTGCAGCTGATAAAACAAGGTTCTTACCAATTAGAAATGAAAAAGAAGCATTGTTATTTATGAAACACTGCATGATCATTGCTTGGCAAGGAATTCTCTAAATAAATATACTCTGTGCTTGCCCTAATAGGTGAATTATTATGGACCTTCACTACAGTCCCCTTTTACTCCAGACAATAGCTAAATATTTCAAGATATTTTCTTGAGATGCATTAACTGTTAAATTTCCACAATTTTTGTGCTAGATTTGTATGCTTGTAAGCAACCATTCAGGTACACCTGTGCTTTGTGTTAAAGTTTTGATGTAAAAGTGCTGCCCAAGAGTAGACGCCACAATATTCTCATGTATACATATTATCCAGAAAAACATCTTCAGTGCCCCTCTTTAATTCATATTCACTTTGTTACTTGGGCTTGACTTCCTCCGACCCCAAGGCTAAGCCCTCTCAAATGTCAGCCCAGTATCCAATGAGACTGCCCCAGTGGTCAGTGGATTTGCAGTTAGAGGAGCTTAGCCAGCAAATCAGGGAAGAGCAAATCCCAGTAACAAATAAAAACTAAATCATAGACTAAAATACACAGGTAGTAAGGTAGTGGTTGTATTGAGAAGCAGGCACTGTGTTTGTTTTCAGATACCTGCCAATGTCTTCTTGAGTGCATTGGGACATCATAAACTTGGATTTCTGACAATTTCATATCAGTATTTGCATATCAGACTTAGATGGGGAAGGTTGATTGATGCCTTGTCCTTTCCTGCCTCCCGTGCCTAGCTTTTGGGTTACTAAGTTATCATTCTCCATACTAATAGCTGGGTTCATGAGTGGGTGGACCAGGCATCTGCTTTCCACCTCCCTCTCAGTATTTGCATATCAGCATATTTGGGAGTCCCGAGCCCTCAAGACGGATTGGCAGGGATGTGCTGGCTCATGGACAGTGCCTTTTTCATAGGATTATTGCTGTATGGATACAATTTTTTGTATGGAAAGGTTTTGTATTTTAATATGCAAAGTTAATATGTTGTTTTTCCCTGGGATTGACATAGTTTTAGGGTTTAAGTAATAATTATTTCTGACGTTGGGCTGTATTTGTTAAAATGATTTTGCACAATTTTTTTAACTTCGTCTTTGAAGGCCATTGACAGGCCAGGTACTTAATGATACACTTTACAAAGTTCAGCAGTCAATTATATATTAATTAGAGGAAATAAAACACTTAAGTAGGTCAGTATCCTTCATTTACAGTAGAATGCAGCAGCTCGCTGTGAACAGAACTTTTTTTTTTCTCCTAAACAAGATAAAGGTACATTCACCTAGTATTTGTTTTTTAAAAGCAGTTTAAAAAAAAAAAAAGCATTTTCTCTTCTGCAATGAAGTTTTACAAGTTTACATAAGAGATGTATTGTCTGTCAGAATATGACTTTCATCTGTTCTTCTCTTAAATATCATTTTAATGTGGCTTTCTTGTAGAGAAACACTGATTTGGATGAGACATATTGTACTCCAAGGGTCCGACTCTCACAAGGTCACTCGCTGGAATTGCCTCCAATAAAATAGGACACTTCCCTGAGAAGAGCCCTGGCAGCAGAATTTCAATTAAACTATATGCTTGGTTGGTGGCTTATCCTGTGAGTGATTTTTGTACAGCAGTCTTGACCAAAGTAATGATCATCATACTCTGCTGAAATTCCCCCCTATGCCTCCCACTTCCACCCACCAGCTTGCATAGCAGCTTTATTTTAAAGTGCATATAAAGACAAAGCTCTCCTCTTTTCAATTTCTGAAAACAGTTGGGAGGGATTAGAAACTCTAGCCAACCAACCACATAACCCCCCCACCCCCTCTGGTACTCGCTCGATCTATTACCGTTCCTCCCCC
>BLSH010026853.1:254535-278263 GCA_018402905.1 Glandirana rugosa
TGTAACTCTTTTTTTTTTTCAAAGCGTGGGTGTCTGTTTTACAAACTTAGTGAGACGTGGACATGATAACAGCACCATCTGTATGTTTTACTATGTAATGGAGCAGCCTCAATGTATTTATTTGTTGGTTTTAGTATGCTGGATAAACCGTCCTTAAAATAGAAAGCTGTTTGATGTTCTTACTGCATTGCAGCCTTCCCATAGGCACCGCAAGTCCTACAATACTCGTTGTAATGGCTGTAGGCTTGCAGGCTGAGGAGAGCCTATACTACGTAATGTACAGGGATTTACCTAAGTAGTTACATTTATGTGTTTCTAGACAAGCATGGTTATTGGGAATATATATTTTTTCACACATTTTCTTTTTCATCACTTTTTTTTTTAAATTTAATTTTAGTGAATTGGTTTTTAAATATTTATTTAGCAGCCAGCAGTCTCAGGATTGATACGTAGGTAAAAATAGTTGTAAAGTGTATGTCTGGGCCGAATAAAAAAAAAAATGCCCGTTCTGCTAGAAATGCCACTGCAGCTGATTCTGTGGCTCACGTCAGACTGATCCCAGCTCCACGCTAGATACAAATACCACAGGAGCGAGGCACATTTGAGTAATCGCATAACTGCAATCGGATATTAACAGCCCTGAAGAAGGGGGGGTCTTTAATCCCCCGAAATGTGTTGGCTCATTGTAAACATCACAGGCAAAATAAAATTATACCTATTTTTTATCTGTGACTTTGGGCGCTCCTTCCATTCACCCTCGGATTTATTTATTACAGGTATTTACATAGGAATGACCGTTTACACAGCACTTTACATACTGTATATTCACATCAGTGCCTACACCAATGAGCTTGCTGTTTATGGTCCTTATCTCACATGCATATATAACCATACTAAGTTCATTTTAAATAGGAGCCAAATAACCAGGCACATATCTTTGGAGTGTGGGAGCACCCGGAGGCAACCCATACAACAACAGGGAGAACATACACACTTCATGCAGGGAGTATCTTGTTTGGGATTCCAGCCAAGTACCCTAATGCTGCAAGGCAAGTGTGCATTGAGCCATCGTGCTGCCCATGTACTCCTGACTATCTCTTTCAGTTGACAACACAGTGCCTCTGCTGTACTGAAATCCCTGTCAGTGTTTAAAGTTCTGCCCAGTTCTCTTCTGCTAGACTACAGAATATCTCCACCTCCCCTAACCTCCATAACATAAGGGTAGGTGTTCTGTAGTCCAAAACAGAGAACTGGGCAGGACTGACAACAGTGCTTACAATTTCAGTGCAGCAGCGGCTGTGTTGTTAGCTCAAACTGGAAGTTCAGAGCCCAATAGATTTCTGGCAGGATCAATGGATCTCTATGCCACAGAGCATTTAAAGTATAAGTTCACCTTTACAAAAAATCTGTAAGGTGAACTTACACTGGACCCCCTTCACATCGGGTCCACTAACCTGGAGTCTGGCGATCCCTCCACACTGACACAATGTATAGCCGCTTTACCAGTCCAGAAATCTGAAATCCCTGCAGCTTTCTTTCCTCTTCGCCTACGGTGACAAAACGGGCTACACGGGTACTGATTGGTCTGCGCCGCCCTTGTGATGGAGCCGACCAATTAGAATGCTCCTAAACGTACTTCCTTATTAGGTACGTTTAGGAGATTAAGCCGATGCTATTTCTAAGCCCCGGACTGGTGAGGGGGCAACCCAATGTCTCCTAGCGGGTGATCGCCGCGCTCCAGGTCAGCGGGACTGAGGGGGGGGGGATGTGGAGGGGGTCCAGTGTAAATTTACTTTACAGATTTTTCTGTAAAGGTGAACTTGCCCTTTAAAGAGTGAAACCATGAAATCTGCATGATTTTTCTTTTGTTTGTTATGCAGTAATACATGTTTTTAAAAGCAAGACTACCTAAATAAAGAGAATAGGAAAAGCTTAGCAGGTGAGGCGAGGGAAGATGAGTACGTGTGTGTATGGGTAAGCTTTTGTGACTCCCTTAAATGAAGACTTTAGGATTTATGTAACATAAAAGATCAGTTCCCTTCTCTATATCTATACAGTATGTATATTTTAAGTAAAGCTCTTTTCTGCTTAAAAAAAAAAAAAAAAATATATATATATATATATATATATATATATATATATATACTGTATATATCATTTTAGCAAAGCTAACTTTATTTTTACCGGTTTCTGTGGAAGGCTGTTGCAGGGCTCTGGTTGCTAATGCCTCTTTTTGAGTGGCATCTCGGACATTTATTTTATTTATTTTTCAGTCTTTGGTCTTTTTTTAGAATTGCATCAAAGGACAGAAACATCAAACATCTGGAAGGTATATGTTTTCCTCTCAACAATCGCTACTATCAGGAGATGCACTGCCTTGGCAAGAACCATCCAGAAAACTGGATCAGTGGTAATCTGGATCCAGGATTTTCTGGGTTTTTTTTTTTCATTTTTGATTTGAGGTTCTACAAGATAGGAAAGAACTGTTTCTGACATTAAAGGAACCATAAAATAAAATGTAAGAAAAGTTGAATCGTGAAATTTCTAGAGACTCAAAACTGAAACTAAACTGTTTGTACTGTAATCTAGAGATTAGTTTTGGGTTCAACATCTGGTCGACCCCAACTAGTCATCAGTGGTGGGTTGTTGTGACTAATGAAGATCTAAAGTGCTGGACAAAAGACTTTGGATTTACATAGGGGGTGATTAATTATTTATTTATTTTTTTTTAAATAAAGGGTTTTTCTCATGTGGATATTTTTTTACTTTTAATCTTGAGGTGATTGTAGCCCTATTAGTGCAATTGAGACAGAGAAAATTGAGTACTGTTCGTGATACTTTTTTTATTTGCACCAACATACAATTTTTCAGGATAAGATTTCGAGGTATCTCCCCTTCTTAAAGGTCCAAGCAGTACTGATTCACAAAAGTTTTAGCAGAATGTTAGAAAAAAAAAACACAATCTCTGAGGAAATAGAAAAACAAACACACACACAGAACAATGTTCATGGCAATGGTAATAGAACTGGTAGATTTAGTGAGATAAGACAGAAGGAGAGCTATAGACTGGGGGGATGGTAGTCACACTCAGAGTAAAACTGTAGGATAATGAGTAAGGAAACCCATATCTAAATTTAGGCCGTTATTGTTTGTGTCAAAAAGAAGTATCATTCTTACTTCAAAAGTTTTCCTTTCCTGGATAGTTCTGAAATTCCCTTTAAGAACTAGAACATTGAGGTCTTCTATAGTATGGTCCGGTTGTGAGAAGTGATGTCCCACAGGTGTACAGAAACTGACTTCTTTATGTTTCTTGATGGTATGTCTGTGCAAATTCATCCTCGCTTGCAACTTCTGTCCTGTCACCAACATAAGATCCTTTGCTACACCTTTTACATTGGATGAGGTACACAACATTACTAGAGGTACAGCTGTATAATCCCATGATACTGAAGGTTCCATTTGTGTGCGTGGCACTTCTAGATAGATTGATGTGGTTGCACAGTTTGCACTGTTTTTCATTGCAGGGTTTGCTTCCATTATTTGTGACTTCATAATCAGAGTGAAGTTTCCTGCTGATTAGTTTATTCCTGAGGTTGGGTGGTTGTCTGAAAGCCAATATTGGGGGTTGTTGGAATATTTCTGCATATAGCCGCATAAAGAAGCAGTTAACCAACCTGATCACAAAGGAAACATAGGTCAACAGTGACATCTTCTTTCTCTCAAGATGCAAAAAGAGTAATCTCATACCACAAAGTCTCCGGATTAAAAATCCTTGTGCAAATACAGTGAACTCTTCCTATGCAGAAGGACTCTGCAGACGTACCAGCGAAAGGTTATGGAACAACCTCATTCATAAACTGTATGGTAAAAGGGAAACAAAAGCAGTCGGTGTTTGGAACCTCAACATCATTGAACCCTACAAGCATCAACCAAATTAAGAATGAAATTGAAACCTTACAAAGACAACTGCAAAAGCTTGCCATGAACAAGAAGCAGAAAAACTCCAAAAGCTATACCAAGAGCAGACCTATTGGATACAACATAAGACAAACACAACTTCTATAACTCAACACAACTCCTGCTACGAGTGACTTGGAACCCGATCCAGAACCCCAAGGTATGCCTTGTGTAAATGCTGACCTGACTAAAAATGTGGATATAACAGAGGGAAACTAAATAGTGAATATTGCGCAAATCCAATATAAGCAAAAAGAAAGTGTTTCAAATTAAAGCTGCTAACACAACAGACAAAATTGCGACTTGTGTAATAACAAACAGTGTAGCGCTAAGAAACTCCCACGAAAATATAAATGAGTAAATACAACGTGTAAAAAGTGCTAAAGGCAAAAATATATGACACTGTATAATGATGAAGTGTCAACATTATGAAGTTCAGTGAAGAAAGTTCATAAATCTTCCATATAAAATCAACAGTGATCCAGAAATCTTCCTTATAGTGTCACCGAATGTGCAATAGGAAAAGCCACCACCTGATATCTTGTAGGCTTACCAGATAGATTGGACACAAATGGACATATGTCGGCGGAGGTGTAGTTTGACGCAATGTGTTACGTGGTGACAGAGGAGAGGCAGTGTAACCCGATGTGGTTACCTGCTGAATATCTGAGGACTGATCAAGCCAAAGCCGAAAGATGCATTGGTGTGCTACACCCTCTGTGAATTTAGACCCAGCTGGTATATGCCAGTCTGTGTCCACTCTATCCGGTAAGAGTCTGAACTTCTCTGTGGAGGAGCACATTCTTTGGTGGCTGGTGAACGATTATTGGGTATTATACCCCCCTGCTTACTTGACCCAGTGGACATATGTCTGTCTATGTCCAATCTATCTTGTAAGCCTCTGTGATCTGAGGAACTTGCAATAATCAATTTGTCAAATCATAAACTTTCTGCACCAGAAATGACAGTCCTCTCCAAAGGCCTCACATTCTGCCCAACCACCAAATTGGATAATTTACAGGTATGGTCAGATATGGAGGAATTCTTCAGGAGACTAAGGCTCAAAGAATATTTCCACAGTAATGAAAGGAATCTTAGGACTATAGGAGGCGACAAAAAGAAAAAGAACAGCAACTCCACACCTCCACAAGGACACAACCCCAAACTAGACGCCTATATTGACAGCTTCAAGCTGCGAGTCACATCCCTGATATCCACCCAGCAAAAGAAAATATTATACAACCTTTCACCACTGGAGCGAAGAGCTGTACACGATCTGTGCAATAATCAGGCCTTAACGATCAAACCAGCAGATAAAAGGGGAGCAGTCGTGATGGATACAGACAAATATATGCAAGAGGGCCAGAGGTAGCTGGCAAATACCACTTACTATAAAAAAAACTGGATTATGATCTGACCCAGGACTTTACTAAGCAATTAAAAGGTCTCATTACAATAATACCAAGCCACCTACATACAGAACGTATCAATGCGATTCCAGATAATCCATAAATTGGAGACTTATACATGCTGCCAAAGATTCACAAGCCAGTAAATCCAGGCAGAGCCATTATAACAGGTACATACTGAATACACTTACTGAACATATCTCAGGCCTTGTAGAAAATATGTTAAAACCATTAGTCATGAACACTGCAAGTTTCCTGCAAGACACAACTGATTTTCTGAACAAGCTCAACAATATGGCACTATTACCCCCAAATACACTTCTAGTCACTATGGATGTAGAATCTCTGTACAGTAACATCCCTCACAAGGATGGATTGGCTGCATGTCACAGATCATCCTTACCAAACGACATCTATCTCCAGTGTATGGGTACAGCTATTGGAAGTAAAATGGCACCCTAACATGCAAACTTATTTATGGCTGACCTGGAGGACAAATTCCTGAACAGCATACAATAGCCATACAGATATTATTGCTATATTGATGATATCTTCATCGTATGGACTGAAGGTGAAGAAAATCTAAAACAGTTTTTCTCATTGATCAACACTTTTCACCCATTTATCAAACTAAAAATGGATTATTCTAACACACATGTCAACTTCCTAGGCACCACAGTATACATCAGGGATGACCAGCTTCACACTTCAAAAAACAGAAAACTGACTGACCGATGCAGCTATCTCCATAGTTCCAGTTTTCACCCCCAACACACTAAACGGGCCATCATAAACAGCCAGGCCATCAGATACCACTGAATATGTTCAGACCCAGAAGACAGAGATAAACATCTCAGAACACTGACAGACTCCTTCCATAAGAAAGGTTACAAAGACAAAACCATCAACAGCATAAACACAGCCTTGAAAACCCAAAGAGAAAATCTCCTCCAATACAAAGAGAAAAAAACAAATAATCGTGTACTTCTAGTCACTACATACAACCCAGCACTAGAAGGGATAACAAAGATAATCAAATATTTACAACCCATTATAACAGAAGATGAAACTCTGAAAAAAATATTCCAACAACCCCCAGTATTGGCTTTCAGACAACCACCCAACCTCAGACATAAACTAATCAGAAGGAAACTTCACTGATTATGAAGTCACAAATAATGGAAGGAAACACTGCAAACTGTGCAACAAGATCAATCTGTCTAGAAGTGTCACGCACACAAATGGAACCTTCAATATTATGGGATTATACAGCTGTACCTCTAGTAATGTTGTATACCTCATCCAATGCAAAAGGTGTAGCAAAGGATCTTATGTTGGGGAAACAGGACAGAAGTTGCAAGCGAGGATGAATTTGCACAGACATACCATCAAGAAACATAAAGTAGACAGTTTCTGTACACCTGTGGGACATCACTTCTCACAACCAGACCACACTATAGAAGACCTCAATGTTCTAGTTCTCAAAGGGAATTTCAGAACTAGCCAGGAGAGGAAAACATTTGAACCAAGAATAATACTTTGACACAAAAAATGTCCTAAATTTAGATATGGGTTTCCTTACTCATTATCCTACAGTTTTATGACCCCCTCTGTGACTATGATCCCCCCCCCCCCCCCCAGTCTATAGCTCTCCTTCTGTCTCATCTCACTAACTCAGTTTTAATACCATCGCCATGTATCTTGGTTTGTATGTGTGTTTGTTTTTCTTTCTTCTGTTTCCCTTTCCTCAGAGATTGTGTTATTTTTTTTTCTAACACTTTGCTAAAACTTTTGTGAATCAGTACTGCTTGGGGGACATACCCAGAAAGCTTGTCCTGAAAATGTATTTACCAAATTGTATGTTGGTGCAAATAAAAAAAGGTATCATGGACAGTACTCAATTTTCTCTTTTACTTTTAACAAAGTAACAGAGTAGCAAAGGTAACTATGTGCCCTAAATTCATTTCCTTGGGGAGGAAGGAGGCACTGATATTATAATATATGATATTATAAGGGAGCTTCCAGATTTTAAAAAGTTGTCCCCTGCAAACCCCGACATCCCTTTTGGGGGACAGGATGAGAGGATACCCTCCCCCTTTTTTTTGTTTACAAGGGAGGGCAGCAAGGGTGTGTTCCCCCTTTCTGAAGCATTCTAGATCACATGCCTTTAACACTGCAAGGGTGTCCTGCAAAGTAGAAGGGGGCAAAAAATATTCCCTGTGTTGAGGGGACAAGGGCCTCATCCCTATATCTTGTTCTCCAAAAGGGATATGGGGGTTTATTGGGGGGGTCTGGGTGAGTTATCAGAATCTGGAAGCTCTCTTTATAATAGAGGGGGGCAGTCATCGTCCCTTTCTCAGGGGAATGAGAATGGTGTTCATAGTACCCCTTGTTACGAAAATATTAGAATCCACATCATGGAGGGCCTTTTTTGGGAAAAAAAAGTAATGATGTAGATCCTTGTAAATCACCTGTTGCCCCAGCAACTCGCTGCCCATCAATGTTAACCCAAAGCCTGACAATGTTCATACAATGCACTCCCAGCTGCGATATGTGAACAAATTGGGCAGGGATTCTGAGTGATGTAACTGAACCAGTATGGTAAGGACCATATTTGGTCAATGGTGTTAACCAGGACCCTTGGCTGGTTTGTTTTATAAACAGCAGTTGTCCATGGATTTGTCATCTTGTGACTCTAGTGCTACTGCAAAATGGTTGATTGTCCAGTGAACTAAACTTTGCCCAGTTTGCTCATCCCTACTGTAATTCAACATCCAGTCAGATGTAAATGTATGTTCCTTAACTATTTTTTTCAGTTTATATTTGGATCTAATCGGTAGCTGCATGGTCAACATAAAAGATTTAAACTGAATATGGACATTAAAGTGGTTGTAAAGGTTCCCATTTTTTAAAGTAAAAATATCAAACATGTTATACTTACCTGCTCTGTGCCAGGGTTTTGCACAGAGCAGCCCCAGTCCTCCTCTTCTGGGATGCCCCTCCGGTGCTCCTAGCTCCTCGTCTTCATCGGGTGCCCCCCATGGAAAGACGTTTTCCCTGGGGGCACCCGTGCAGGCGCACTCCTGAGTTCTGCTGCATCCAATGACACAGGCAGCGTGACTTGGCCCCACCCCCCGCTCCCGTGTCACTGGATTTGGTAGACCACAGTGGGAACCATTGGCTCCCACTGCTGTTTAAATCCAGTGACATGGGAGCAGAGGGTGGGGCCAAATCCCACTGCTCAATCTGTCCAATGAGATGAGAGCCAATGGCTGGAGCTGCTGGGCTTGTGCACGGTGCTCGAACAAATGGACTCAGCTAAGAAAAGGGAGGGGGGCACTGCAGCAAAGAAGGTATTTCACCTTAAGGCATAGAATGCATTAAGGTGAAAAACTTTGACTTTACAACCACTTTAAATATGTAAACATTCATAACAAGCTGTGAAAGAGTTTTAAAACAAGCCATCCCTCTCCAGCTGCATGTACTGTGAAGTAATTCATTTTCAAAAATCCTCAAGATAAAGTTAAAGATTTTAAAGCTTAGGTTCAGTCAATTTCTAACAGCTTAGAAACCACTCTTTTTTTTTTTTGTTTACATTAGAGGGCTGTCAGAATGCCAACATTTTGCTCTCCATAGAAAAAACAATGGCATTTTTGTGAACTTTGAAAATTAATCTCTACACAGTGTCTTTGGCTACAGAGGTGAACAATGTTCTTTTACAGCTTTTTAAAGTGGAGTTCTACCCAAAAGTGGAACCTCCGCTTATCTGACTGTAGACACTTTTAGCATCTTTTTGGGGGGGGGGGGGCCAGGTACCTGTTTTTGACAGGCACCCACCCCCATTTCCGAGAGATCTCGCAGAAGTTTGCCCCCCCTCCTCCTTCCCCTGGTGCCAGGCCATTCGGAAAGTGCAGGGCGCAGTAGGGAGCCGGCTGTAAAGCCGCAAGGCTTCACTGTCAGTTTCACTTACAGTCAATGGCGGCAGCAGCACCTGAGAGCCGATGGAAACATTGGCTGGGGTGCCAACATCGCTGGATTCCAGGACTGGTAAGTGTCCTCATTTTAAAAGTCAACAGCTACTTAAAACTGAACTCAACCCATTGATTTAATGGTTTCAAAAAACGTTAAATCTCCGGGTATGTTAGGAATGCTAACTGTCACATTTTGCTTGTGCACTTAACCAAACTGCCAAACCATCAAATAGCTGCTGTCATAACTGATCACATGGGCAGGTCCATGGCATTTACAGATTAAACAAAAGCTAAGATAGCAGCTTTCTTGGCTGAAAATAAGAGGGTTTAGTTCCTCTAAGTATTTACATATTCTTGTCACTTGTAGCCTGCATTGGACAGGGTCACAATGCAGGGGCACAACTCAGAGACAGGGACAGAACATTATCATCCTATTATAGGAAGTAGATGAATCTTCATGTCAGGATCCATCGGGTATTGTTTTGATGAAACCTCAGATTATAAACTATAAAGAAATTACTTTTGAAATGATGTTACCATGTTAAAATTATATGACATATTAGTGATTGGGTTCCATATACTTTTATACAAATGATAAACTCTCATAAACCAGTCCCAAAGATGCTGATGTATAAAGGCCATGGGAAAGTGTAGTGGTAATATTCATTGCAAAAGAAGTAATTCCAGCTTTCATCACATTAGTACTTGTTATAAGATTAGAGCAAATTAATCGGTGTTTCTCTCATATTTACACTAATAAGTGTCTGCACATTTTGTAGAGTGGCTTCCATATTCACCTGATTCAACCAACTATAACTGGCTATTGCATGCAATAAATATCTTAAGTCTATGGGCACCCTAAAACCTTTCTACAGAATTTGTTCAAATGTTTTACCTATACAGAACACAGCTATGAGTGTAAGATATTTTCTGATGCAGCAGTAGTTGTTTCAACGTAAGGAGAAATGACCCCAACTTGCTGATAGCTACCAGAATCTAAGCGTGGGTGGACTGACTCTTTATACTTATTGTTCTTTTTATTTATTTTCAAGGTTTTGCAGCTGGGCTCCGATATCCTCCCTCAATACAAGCAAGAAGCACCAAAAACCCCACCACACATTATATTACATTACTGTGCATTCAAGACCACCTGGGACTGGGTAATCCTCATTTTAACTTTTTACACAGCAATCATGGTACCCTACAACGTCTCCTTCAAGACGAAACAGAACAACATTGCCTGGCTGGTGTTGGACAGTGTGGTGGATGTTATTTTCCTTGTGGACATTGTTTTGAACTTCCATACAACTTTTGTTGGCCCAGGGGGAGAGGTCATTTCAGACCCCAAACTAATAAGGATGAACTATTTGAAGACATGGTTTGTAATAGACCTGCTGTCTTGTTTACCCTACGACATCATCAATGCCTTTGAAAATGTGGACGAGGTAAGTCTTTAAAGCACTTAATTTATTCTGTATGTTATCTGCATTTACAGTTAAAAGCAAATGCAAGATTTTTTTCTAGACGAGAATATGTTAGAACAGAATATTGGTGAACATTTAGGATTTACAGAGATAAATAAAACAAAGAAAGCAGGTGTAGATAATTAGTCTATGAAAGCCAAAATGGAATTGTATACATTTGTTATATATAGCCTTTTTTACCTTATTGGTATATGAAGGTCATCGTTGTGAACATAGCATAATGATATTATTAGTGCTCCCACGCGTTTTAATCCTGGGAAGACTACACATGACTCCTGATGGCAGAAAGAAAGAATGTTTGTTCTTTTTCCCTAAAGCAAACGCATTCTGCAATGCCCTTAGATAGTGGAAATACTCTGGTTGCTTTGGCCTATAGGAGCAAATCCTTTTCTGGCAGTTGGATAAGTCAAACCCTTTGTGAGGTGGCACACAAATTCCCTGTAGATGATCAGTGAATGTGGCTGCTTATGCTTGTAGCAGTTGTGGCAGTTTCTTGGTCAGTTATCCACCATACTCTCAGTAATTGTACTGAACATACCTACATACATAAAAGAACTTCAATACTTGTCTCAGCATTTTGTTGGAGTAAATGCTGACCAATAAAAATGCTCAGCGCTGGTCAGCCATTTTGGAATTATTTGCTGGAGATAAACCAGCATTAATTGGAGGCAATTTGCAGTGAAAGCACTCCGGAGTAAAAGACTGGTATATCTATAGAACGGGCACTTTCCATCTGTGCTGTAGGCCAATGGTATCTCTTAAATACATTTCAAAAGCTGTCACTCGATGACCCACTTCTGCATAACACTGGCTACAGATAGTCTTTTATTGGTATCAGGGGTATTGAGCACACCAGTCTGCCTTATCAGAGTGATAAACCTGCTGTACACCCTACAGTGAAGAGCTTTCAAGCACTATAAAATGAGATGACTATAAGATGGTATGTTGACTTTCCTTATTCCAAATATCGCAAAGACACTCTATTTGGAAGAGCAGGCATTAAAATTAACCTGTTGCTTATACAATTTTTATATCTATTAATTAGAAAAAGTAAGTGATAGCAGGCAACACAAGTGCATACATACTGACCTATCAAAAAACCTATTCCCACCAGTCAGTTTTCAGGGTCGGAGGTCATCTAAAAATCTGACAGTTGCTGATCAGTCAACTGCTTGACTTGATACTCCAAGTAAACAGCTAAATGAACAGTTAAAAAAACAAATATGAAAACTGTCCTAATCACCATAGAATGTGTAATCGTGCAAAAAGTTTTGTAATCCAGGTACCGCTGCCCAAATGAATACTTCAGTTCATCGAACACCAATGCAGTAACCCCCTTTCTTCAAACACCACCTTCTCGGTGTGGATGAGTACAAGTTCCTGTCCACAACCCTGGTGCCTTAGAAAGTGGGGTGAGAAAATTATTAGGAGGTTTGTGCGCAATGTATCTGCCCTTATGCCATAGCAGAACAGTCTCTTACATTTGTTGAACTGTTAGGGGGTCCTTTGGTTCCTTTCCATTTTTTCTATAGTAAATAGTGCATTTCTCTAAGAGTAGTTCTAAAAATGCACATGCAGCTTAAAGAAATCGTTATTCCAGCCCTGATATAATAGATGTCAAAAAGAATCAGCGCAATACTAAATGGAGCAGGGGATTCTGGGAGATGTGCGTGACCCATTTCCTGATCTATCATAGTTAATTGGTTAATTTATTTAATAGGAAGCTTTGTCTTTTCAGTGAAAACAGTTCAGGGGAAAGCAAAGTTCACTTTCTGAGTTTAACTGCAAGATTTCCTAAACAGTAGCAGTTAACTTGTTTTACTTATTGCTCAAAGCTGCTGCTTGGTAACAATTTTCACACATAACTGGAATTACCTTCAGCTTCTTCTTGCTAATAAACACATCATAATGATGCTACCATTCATGTTGTAAAGTACCGCACCTCCAGAATCCCCCCCAAAGCTACATTCTTTTCTTATTTAGTATACTTACCTTTTTCAGATGTTTTTCAGGCTGGTCATGTGACACACATGGTATTGTTTGGATCAACTCCTGGTGATGGGTGGTCCTCAAAATTTGATTTTTGCAGTGTGAGTGCTGAGTTCAATTGTGGTGTATTTCAGGGGGTGGTCCATGTCACCCTGTACTGACAATATATCCTTAGTCTTGTGGGTTGAATGTTACTCATTGTTTTCAGCCTGAAAGACTGAGGACATCTAGTGGTGGAAATGACTTACCGTGGCGGTGTGTCCCAGAGAGAACATGAGGATTGCAGCCAGCACTGCTCTTTTAATTTGAAAAAGATAGAGAAAAGATTAAAACTCATGCTCAGTGTATGGGATTGTATCACTCACAAATGTTTGAATACAGGACATAAAAACTAAAAAAAAATAAGTGTTCAGGTTTGCTTTTAAAGGGGACACGCTCACTTATTTTTGTTTTATTCAATCTTTTATTTAAAACCCTGCTGGGGCACTAGTTAAAGCTGAACTCTAGGGAATGAAAAAGTGGACGGGGTTCCCATCAGTGTGCTGCAGTTTGGGCTCATGGTGATTGTATGTGCAGTTTACCCACAGTTTTAGGTGTGCTCCTATTGACTTCTATTAGACCATACATTTTTTGAGCACACATCAACAATAAGAATGCATGACTTTGATGTTTTTTCATGAAAATGCATAGTCTAAAAGAAGTCAACCGGAGCGGGCCTAAAACCACGGGTAAGCCGCACATACAATCACGATGTGCCAAAACCGAAGCCCATTGGTGTGAACTTGCTCTTACACTGTAGATTCCCAGCACATTGCAAAGGTTAGACGAGAATAATGGAGTTTTTTTTTTTTTTTAAAGCATACTTACCTAGGTGGATGCAGCATCGGTCCGATGCTACATCTGTCCCCCGCCAGCTCTAACACTGAGAACCAGGCGATCTAACACCACAGATCACTCAGTTCTCAGGGCTCCCTGAGCAGAGAGCTGGTGACCCAGCTCTCTGCTTTGCTCCCCCCCCCCGCGTTTACTGGAGTGCTGGGCTCAGGCTCTCAGCGGGTGTATGAGAGGCTGAGCCTGGTGCCTGTACAGGCATGTGGGCAGCCTTGCCTAGGCCAGCTCTGTGATGTCAGCTGGCAGCAGGCTTTAGCCCGCTGTCTGCTGAGAACAGGTCACAGGAGTGCAGAACGAACTGCAAGCTTTGGCTGTACTTCTCCTTTTAAAACCAAACTTGGGGAAAATAAAATTATTATCCCTTGCAGCGGGGCTGTGTATGCAATGGCTAATTGCTTGATTTTGTTCTGCTTTAACAAGCAATTATTTTTGAACATGTTGGCTGTACAGTGAGGGAAAAGGGTATTTGGTCCCCAGCTAACTTTGTACGTTTCCCCACTGACAAAGAAATGATCAGTCTATAATTTTAATGGTTGGTTTATTTTAACAGTGAGAGACAGAATAACAAAAAAGTCCAGAAAAAACTCATTTCAAAAAAGTTGTAAATTGATTTGCATTTTAATGAATGGAATAAGTATTTGACCCCTTTGCAAAACATGCCTTAGTACTTGATGGCAAAACTCTTGTTAGCAATTACAGAGGTCAGACATTTCTTGTAGTTCACTACCAGGTTTGCACACATCACAGGACAGATTTTGTCCCACTCCTGTTTGCAGATCCTCTCCAAGTCATTAAGGTTTCCAGGCTGACTTTTGGCAACTCGAACCTTCAGCTCCCTCCACATATTTTATATTGGATTAAGGTCTGGAGACTGACTAGGCCACTCCAGGACCTTAATGTGCTTCTTCTAAACCCACTCCTTTGTTGCCTTGGCCGTGTGTTTTGGGTCATCGTCATGCTGGAATGCCCATCCATGACACTTTTTTAATTGCTCTGGCTGAGGGAAGGAGGTTCTCACCCAAGATTTGACGGTACATGGCCGCATCCATTGTCCCTCTGATGCAGTGAAGTTGTCTTGTCCCCTTAGCAGAAAAATACTCTCAAAGCATACTGTTTCCACCTCCATGTTTGACAGTGGGGATGGTGTTCTTGGGGTCATAGGCAGCTTTCCTCCTCCTCCAAACACAGCGAGTTGAGTTAATGCCAAAGAGCTTGATTTTGTTCTCCTCTGACCACAACACGTTCACCCAGTTCTCCTCTGAATCATTCAGATGTTCATTAGCCAACTTCAGACGGGCCTGTACATGTGCTTCCTTGAGCAGGGGGACCTTGCAGGCTCTGCAGGATTTCAGTCCTTTATGGCATAGTGTGTTACCATGTTTTTTTGGTGACTTTAGTCCCAGCTGCCTTGATATCATTGACAAGATTCTCTTGTGTAGTTCTGGGCAGATTCCTCATCATTCTCATGGTCATTGAAACTCCACAAGGTGAGATCCCGCATGGAGCCACAGATCGAGGGAGATTGACAGTAGTTTTGTGTTTCTCCTATTTGCGAATAATCGCACCAACTGTTGTCACCCTCTCACC
Organism: Glandirana rugosa; assembly: GCA_018402905.1. NCBI lineage: Eukaryota > Metazoa > Chordata > Amphibia > Anura > Ranidae > Glandirana > Glandirana rugosa. The sequence continues at coordinate 269,824 of BLSH010026853.1, forward strand.
AAGCTGCTTGGCAATGGTCTTGTAGCCCATTCCAGCCTTGTGTAGGTCTACAATCTTGTCTCTGACATCCTTGGACAGCTCTTTGATCTTGGCCATGGTGGAGAGAGTGGAATCTGATTGATTGCTTCTGAAGACAGGTGTCTTTTATACAGGTAACTGAGATTAAGAGCACTCCATTTAAGAGAGTGCTTCTAATCTCAGCTCATTACCTGTATAGAAGACACCTGGGAGCCAGAAATCTTGTTGACTATAGGGGATAAAATACTTATTTCACTCATTAATTTTTTTTTGAAATTCGTTTTTCTGGATATTTTTGTTATTCTGTCTCACTGTTAAAATAAACCTACCATCAAAATTATCGACTGATCATTTCTTTGTCAGTGGGCAAACGTGCAAAATCAGCAGGAGATCAAATACTTTTTTCCCTCACTTTTGTGGTATACACACCAATGTTTGAGAAAAGTCCATGTGTTAGATCAATTCACACTACTATCATGAGGCCCTGGTCACACTGGTGTATTTATGGCACACTAAAATGCACCTTTCCGGTGCGACAGAAGCGCATGGAAAATAGTTCCACTTTCTATTATAGTCAATGGAAACATAGCAAAAATGCATTGTGCAGTTTTTTGAGCCACATATCAATTTTTTTCCAGTTGGCCAGGGTTGAAAACGTATTATGCATTGCGTTAAATCTCAACGTATTAAAAATGTGCAAAAAACACAATATGAGCTTTCAAAAAAATGTATATTGCATTTTACAATGCACTAGTGTGAACGAGCCCTCATACTTCATGATTACTCTTGTATGCCCTTAACTAAAGTTCTAACTACTGTTTTATTGTGTTTCAACGTGTTACAGAAAATTGCAACCTTTGGCTTTTTGTCACCAACCTCCTTTCAATGTTAGTTAAACAATTTGTGATCTTTACAAAAGGGTTGTGTTCTTTGCTTTATTAAGACAACCTTCCTGGTGTTAACTTTTTTAGAAGCTAATTGTCACCTCTACTCCCTGCTGCTACAAAGAAAGAAGTAATCACGCGGCAGGTGATGTTTACCTTTGTTCCAGGCCAATTACTTCCCACTCATGGCTTACAAATACCTGTTATATCTAAACTATTGTTGGAGTCAAAGGTGGTTATTTGGAGTGGAGACAAAGCTTGGCCTGAATGAACTGTGAATGAGCTTATTCTGGAGTTTTGTGGCTTGCTGTGCTCTCATTGGGGCATGGTCGTTCTGCCATTAGTCAGGCAGGGAATATTGGGGTTGATTTACTAAAGGAAAATAGACTGTGCACCCTATAAGTGCAGTTGCACTCGTTTTCCCCAGAGCGTAATGAATAGCATGAAGCTCTGCTGATTTTCATCTTCCAATCATGAGCAAAGAAAAATGCTATTTTTCTATTTTCCTTGCACCGGATTGGGTATTCTTTGGAAAATGAAGATTCACTACATTCAGCTCTGGGGAAAATGAGTGCAACTGCACTTGCAAAATGCAGAGTCTATTTGCCTTTAGTAAATCAACAAGTGTTGCTCTTTGGGGGTGGTGGAACAAAATTCAACTTCTTGCAGCTCCTTAGCTGCCTTCTAATACTTTGTTGAAAATGGGCTGAATGAGGAATCTAGGTTGCATGATTACTGTGATGGAGGAGAGCCTGGGCTTTGTGGTATCGGATGGGGTTTACTTGCAGGACCCCTTCCTCACCCCTACAGTCAATATTTTAGATTGTGGAGGTTTTAGGGAATTTTGGAAAGATACAATTAAAGTGTGTTCATTTATTCAGTACAACTCTGTGATACATGCACATTCCCCCTATGTTTTATCACTTTGAAACCACTGTAAGAACAGAAAACGACCCATTAATCCTGCTAGAGATCCAGTGTGTGTCTAACTTCCTGTTTGAACCCAGTACTTCTGCTGCAGTGATATTTCAAGCAGCCCTCCGCAGTTCTCCCCCCACTGGACTACAGGACTCATCCCTCTTTTGCTACAGAGATGAGAAAGGCAGGTAATCTGTAGACCAGAAGGAGAAAGCCATGTACCTTAGCTCATAGACTACTTTCCCAGATAGCAAGCAATTGTGCTGCAAGTTTGAAAATGACTTGTTATGCTATTGCTAGACTTGCCAGGCTTCACAAGTTTGTTGCACAATTGAAGCAAATCTGCATTGCATGACTCCAGATCAACTTTCTTTGCTAACATTCTGCAAGTCTGCTGTAAGTTCTAGTTCAGTTGTGTTGTGCAATAGTCATCCCACCACAGGGGTCACTGTGACTGAATTGTCATGCTGCTTGCAGACTTACAAAGCTCTTGCTATAGACTCACCACTGCAACTTTGCTCTTGTTAGACTTGCCACGCAAATTTGCTACAAATTGGAAAAGTGTCAAATAGAACTGGTACTTCAAGTGCTCTGCTGGTGTACAACTTGCCAGTGACAGTGTGCAGCAGGTTAACAGACTTACAGTGCCTTGAAAAAATATTCATACCCCTTGAAATATTCCACATTTTGTCATGTTACAACCAAAAATGTAAATGTGTTTTATTGGGATTTTATGTGATTGACCAACACGAAGTGGCACATAATTTTGAAGTGGAAGGAAAATGATAAATGGTTTTCATCATTTTTTACAAATACATATCTGAAAAGTGTGGCGTGCATTTGTATTCAGCCCCCTTTACTCTGATACCCCTAACTAAAATCTAGTGGACACAATTACCTTCAGAAGTCACCTAATTAGTAAAGAGAGTCCACCTGTGTCTAATTTATTCTCAGTATAAATACAGCTGTTCTGTAAAGCCCTTAGAGGTTTGTTAAAGAACCTTAGTGAACAAACAGCATCATGAAGGCCAAGGAACACACCAGACAGGTCAGGGATAAAGTCGTGGAGAAGGTTAAAGCAGGTTTAGGTTATAAAAAAAATATCCCAAGCTTTGAACATCTCATGGAGCACTGTTCAACCCATCATCCGAAAATGGAAAGAGTATGGCACAACTGCAAACCTACCAAGACATGGCCGTCCACCTAAACTGGCAGGCCAGGCAAGGAGAGCATTAATCAGAGAATCAGCCAAGAGGCCCATGGTAACTCTGGAGAAGCTGCAGAGATCCACAGCTCAGGTGGGAGAATCTGTCCACAGGACAACTATTAGTTGACCTTTACAGAAGAGTGAATAGAAAAAGGCCATTGTTGAAAGAAAGCCATAAGAAGCCCATTTGTAGTTTGCATGAAGTCATGTGGGGGACACAGCAAATGTGGAAGAAGGTGCTCTGGTCAGATGAGACCAAAATTGAACTATTTGGCCTAAAAGCAAAACACTATGTGTGGCGAAAAACTAACACTGCACATCACCTTGAACACTCCATTATCCCCCCCGTGAAAAATGGTGTCGGCAGCATCATGTTGTGGGGATGCTTTTCTTCAGCAGGGACAGGGAAGCTGGTCAGAGTTGATGGGAAGATGGATGGAGCCAAATACAGGACAATCTTAGAAGAAAACCTGTTAGAGTCTGCAAAATACTTGAGACTGGGGCGGAGGTTCACCTTCCAGCAGGACAATGACCCTGAACATACAGCCAGAACTACAATGGAATGGTTTAGATCAAAGCATATTCATATGTTAGAATGGCCCAGTCCAGACCTAAATCCAATTGAGAATCTGTGGCAAGACTTTTGCTGTTCACAGACGCTCTCCATCCAATCTGACAAAGCTTGAGCGATTTTGCAAAGAAGAATGGGCAAAAAGGTCACTCTCACTCTCTAGATGTGCAAAGCTGAGAGAGCGACTTCCCCAAAAAGACTTGCAGCTGTAATTGCAGTGAAAGGCGGTTCTACAAAGTATTGGCTCACGGGGGCTGAATACAAATGCACCCCACACTTTTCACATATTTATTTGTAAGTTAACAGACTTACAGTGCTTTGAAAAAATATTCATACCCCTTGACATTTTCCACATTTTGTCATGTTACAACCAAAAACGTAAATTTATTTTATTGGGATTTTATGTGATAGACCAACACAAAGTGGCACATAATTGTGAAGTGGAAGGAAAATGAAAAATGGTTTTCAAAATATTTTACAAATATGTGAAAAGTGTGGTGTGCCTTTGTACAGTATTCAGCTCCCCTGAGTCAATACTTTGTAGAACCGCCTTTCACTGCATTTACAGCTGCAAGTCTTTTTGGGGATGTCTTTACCAGCTTTGCACAGCCATGTCTTGGTAGGTTTGCAGTTGTGCCGTACGGATAATGGATTGAACAGTTTTCCGTAAAATGGTCAAAGCTTGGGATATTTTTTTTATAACCTAAACCTACTTTAATCTTCTCCACAACTTTATCCCTCACATTTCTGGTGTGTTCATTGGCCTTCATGATGCTGTTTGTTCACTGAGGTTCTCTAACAAACCTCTGAGGACTTCACAGAACAGCTGTATTTATACTGAGAATAATTGACACACAGGTGGACTCTATTTACTAATTAGGTGACTTCTGAAGGTAATGGGCTCCACTAGATTTTAGCTAGGGGTATCAGAGTAAAGGGGGCTGAATACAAATGCACGCCACACTTTTCACATATTTTGTAAAAAAAATGTTGAAAACCATTTATCATTTTCCTTCCACTTCACAATTATGTGTCACTTTGTGTTGGTCTATCACATAAAATCCCAATAAAATACATTTACGTTTTTGGTTGTAACATGACAAAATGTGGAAAATTTCAAGGGGTATGAATACTTTTTCAAGGCACTGTACAATTCAACACTGCCACAAATTTGTGGCAAGTTATCTTTGCTATCTGGGTTGTGTCACTTCTATAGAAAAATCTTTGTTCTGAAGTTTTGGTATGGGAGCTGATTCTCATAGTATTGCTAATTTGCAACTAGATTTTAACATAACAGTAGAACTAGATTGTAAGTGAAAGTGTTAAACATTGGATTTTATTTTGAGAACAGTGAATGAATATTCATGTCCCAATTCTAACATAAAAAAACACAGTTTACTAGTTCACAAATTCTTCCATTTACTATGTATTCTGTTTTCTTAGGGTATCAGCAGTCTCTTCAGCTCCCTAAAGGTAGTACGGCTCCTGCGGTTGGGCCGCGTTGCCAGAAAGTTGGACCATTACCTGGAATATGGTGCTGCAGTGCTGGTTCTCCTGGTCTGCGTGTTTGGTCTTGTTGCTCACTGGTTAGCTTGCATCTGGTTCAGCATCGGGGACTATGAGGTCATTGACGAAGCGACCAACACAATCAAGAATGCAAGCTGGCTTTACCAGTTAGGAGTAAGCATTGGCACTCCATATCGCTATAACGCCAGCGGCTCAGGGCGGTGGGAAGGTGGACCTAGCAAGGACTCTTTGTACATATCCTCTCTATACTTTACCATGACAAGCCTTACAACTATTGGATTTGGAAACATTGCTCCAACAACCGATGGAGAGAAGATTTTTTCAGTTGCGATGATGATGGTTGGCTGTAAGTAAGCTTACATTTTCTTATACAAAAGTATATATGATAAGTGATATGGTTGCTGTTTTACTCCAAGACCAAAGCGATGGTAACATTAACAACAATCTAACAAGTGCAAAAGAATCCTAGCTTCCCGTAAAACTAGCCAAAATTTATTGTTGACAAAGATATTTTTTTCTGTCTCAAAACATGAATAAGTGATATGTCTAGTAGCCCTTTTCTTTTTGTTAGTCCCTCTTTAGTCTACTTATATTTGGTGCTTAAAGTAATACTGTAGGTGTGCTTCTTCTACACAGCATACTTGCATATTGTGGCAGACTCAACTCAATGTTGTCCTTCCCTTGTGTTAACTTGTCAGAGCTATCCCTCATTATACTTCATCACTATGTTTGCACCTGCCAATCATCTCTGTTGCTTCATCTGGGTGCTTATCTTTCCGCTTCAGCCATTGGTTGATCAGTTATGATGCAACTCTTGTGCCTGTACACAAGAATTACATCACCCTGGTTCGCAACAATCATCATGATTCAATCTGGTCACTAGTAGCACTGACTAGCACCTGGCTGGCAGTTCTCCTGAGGCCTGTACATTTTACAGGGAGGGACAGGGACCCTGTCCCTCCCTGCAGTGTGAAATGTATAGGCCTCAGGAGTCAGAAGGACTGCCAGCCAGGTGCTAGTCAGTGCTACTAGTGACCAGATTGAATCATGATGATTGTTGTTAACTTGCAGACCGTCTAGGGCCCAGCCAGCCCCAGCCCTCCCAGGCAGGCTAGACCACCACACCCAGTCCAGTCCCTGTCACGGTCTGCAAGTTAACAATCATGATTCTGGGGGTCCCTTCTCAGTGGCACTTCCCCACTGATACCATTGATGGGACACTATTCCTGCCACTGACGCCAATGATGGGGCACTATTCCTCCCACTGACACCATTGATGGGACACTATTCCTCCCACTGACACCATTGATGGGACACTATTCCTCCCACTGACACCAATGATGGGGCACTATTCGTCCCACTGATACCAATGATGGGGCACTATTCCTCCCACTGACACCAATGATAGGACACTATTCCTCCCACTGACACCAATGATGGGGCACTATTCCTCCCACTGACACCAGTGATGGAACACTATTCCTCCCACTGACACCAATGATGGGGCACTATTCCTTCTACTGATACCATTAATGGGGCACTATTCCTCCCACTGATACCAATGATGGGGCGCTATTCCTCCCACTGATACCAATGATGGGGCGCTATTCCTCCCACTGATACCAATGATGGGGCACTATTCCTCCCACTGACACCAATGATGGGACACTATTCCTCCCACTGATACCATTGATAGGACACTATTCCTCACACTGATACCAATGATGGAGCATTATTCCTCCCACTGATACCAATGATGGGGCACTATTCCTCCCATATAAATGTTATTTTAAATGGTTTTTGTACTCGTAGAACTAGGCCAGAGAGTAGACAGTGGTTTTTTTGAAGGTTTTAATTTGAAATGTACCTTGGTGTCCTTCACTAAGGTCAGTACTTTGGAAAATGTCCGCCACAGCCTTGGTCTGTGCCTGCCCCTGGGAGGGATATGATCACTTTGTACAGTATATAGATGATTCATATAGTAAGCTTGGTGTTTTAATGACAGAATCATTGCAAATGACAAGGAACACTATTTGCATCTGGAGAAAAAAAAGGTTTAATCCCTGCATAAGAGAGGTTTCTTTATAGTAAGAGCTATGGAAATGTGGTATAGACTTCCAGAAAAGCTTTCCCCAGCTAACCCTTGTAGATTTTTTAAAAGTCTTGATGCACAAAATAGAACTGTCAAATAATATGAATAAGCAGGGTTTTTTTCTTTTCGGAGAGTAGTTTCAGGTATGTAAACCTATTGAAAGCATGCATTTGATTGATAGCAGTTGGGGAAAAAACTCCAGTTCTTAGTTTAAAAACATTGATGCATCATTATGTACGGGGGTCTTCAAAAAGTTTCTGTACTTTTATACTTTCGTTGGAAGCGGTGAAGGGCAGGAGGAGTAGTAATTGGTTGTGTCTGAGAGTGTCATGGGACCAGTCTGTCTGGCAAGCCAACTGACCTTGTAGTTTATTTAGTATTAGAGTTGTCACGCTGTGGTGAATTCTTAATACAAAGTGTTAAAAAAAATATACTATCCATGTATAGATAACCTGTGCACAAAGTGTGGTGTGCAAGCAGCCCTGTCCTCCATGTACCCATGTGTACCAATTGTGACTGGTATGATCAAACTGTCCCAAATCACTGGGTTTGCAACATTTTCAGGAGGCCATAAACTATTGCACTTCACCATTTCTTTGAAAAGTTGGTGTTGCCAGTATGTCATGTTTTTCAATGTACTTTTTTCATAGAATCATAGATACCATCCTGGTGTATAGACTGGCCGCATTGGAGACACCTATGCAGGTTATACCTGCTTGCACTACAGTAGAATTAAAAAATATTGCAAGGGTTGTGGTTACCGGCATTGTCAATGCTGATTCACAAGCCTGTAATGTACCGTATATACTCGTGTATAAGTCGACCCGTGTATAAGTCGACCCCCCCTACTTTTGCCCAAAAAATATGGGAAAACTTATTGACCCGCGTATAAGCCTAGGGTGCCCGTTTTCATCCCCCCCAGCTGAATATGTGCCCAGCTGAATATGTGCTCATATATGCCATGTAATGTCCGAACACTTAGTCGTAACTGTTACGGCCATTGGTGTTGGGAACGTTATAAAAAATTAAGATGACATCACGTTCGTCCATATTGGACGTATCCACAGAGGTTACGCCGGTCAGATATGTGGTCCTACCATAGATACTAAGATACTTTTTTCATGTAACTTTTTGTACTGTATGACCGTTGTGGTTGAAAAGTTTCTTTACCACTTCACGTTATCAAATACCGGAGGACTTTTACAACGTTTGGGTCACTAAAC
>BLSH010026853.1:282082-316612 GCA_018402905.1 Glandirana rugosa
GAACGTCTCAGTGTCACGTGTCCTCAATTGTGTTTCATCGTGAGAGGAGGATTACACGTCCTAAACTGATGGCCCCCCACCCACACACATTCTTCTCTCCCTCCTCCCTCCACCCCCACCCACAATTTCTTCTGCCTGTACAGAAGCAGTGTGGGGAGGAGATGGGGGTGGTAGTCAAATCCTGCACATTAGGAGGAGAGTGCTACTTTGTGTTAACTCCTGTGCACTGTGACTCTGCAAGTAAAGTGAGCACAGCCCACACAGCTCTCTCCTCCTCCTCCTTACAGCTATGTGAACTATTGCCAGCCAAACAGAAAGCTGTCGTGCCACCTGATATGTCCTTAAGTTCCGATGACGTCATTGGTTGGTGGGACACGGGCGGCCAGCCTGCACAACTTTCTGCTTTGACGTCAATAGTTCACATAGCTGTAAAGAGGAGGAGTGAGCTGTGCGGGGTGTGTTCTCCCTCTCACCGCAGAGTCACTGTGCACAGAAGTTAACTCAAGGTAACACTTATCCAGGACGCATGACCGCACCACCCTGAGGACTCTTGGTTGAAAAACACTGGGTTATCGCATAGTTCAACCTTAGTCCCTAGTAGATATGTATGTATGTTTGTGTGTGTTTTTTTTTTATTATTCATTATAACTTATCTTTTTGGATTTGGACATCCAGTAACATTGAATAGCCGCTACTGGTTTCTTCACCTGTGCTGTATGTGCAGTGGTGTCAACAACCGCAATACATCTCACTCCCTGTGGGCTCCAAGCTTGAAGCATTGGTGTACTGTGAATCATTACATCACCTTGTAGTCCATAGAGAGTGCACCTCCTGGGGTGACAATGCTACTCTTGCTTAGGGAGATTTGGAAATTTAGAAACTTGCAAGATCCTTGTGTTAAAAAAAAATAAATAAATTGAAAGGAAGAAGATAGAATGATATCAATTAGTGGAAGGGTAAGCTAGTTTTTAATTAATTTTGACTTGATATCTATTAATTCAGTATACTAAAATAACACTCACAAAGGAAACATAGGCTCAAATGAGCAGCTTCTCCTTTATTATTTAGTTACAGTGTGGGCTGGGTGTTTGTCCAGGCTTTATTGCTTAGCTGTAGTATGCCCCTTTAGGGTTCTTAGACAACAAGACTGGCTGAACAGAATATTACTTATTTGTTTGCTTGGCAGTAAACTGTAAGATAAAGTCATATGTTTTTGTAATGTGAGCGTTTGTATGACACATTATATAATTCCCATGTATCTCTTTATTTTTGATGTGGACTGAGTTTATAAACTTTCTAGTTTCCTAATCGACCTAGTGATGAATTATTTCACTAATGTGAAGTATCCTGATTCTTGCAGTTATTATGACAAATTATTTAATTACATAAAATGTTCAGCTAATGTTTTATTGATGTTTGAAGCCACAATAAAGAGAAAAAAATTCCAAGACATTTTCCAGCATGATTTGTATCGCATGCATTTAACGTACACTTTGAAATGATTTATTATTATGCGTAATCGATGTTGATTGCCTTGATTGAAGCAGACAAGACTGAAAATGTAATCTCAAATTAGAAATCCAACAAGAGTATTCTATATAGAGCTGAAACCCGATGAAGTCATTTGCCTTAGAGTGGGAGTCTAACAGAACAAATTTGACAGAATCCTACAACACTGAGTGTATATAAATGATATATTGCGATGTTGTGGGGGTTTCACTCAAGTGTAGTGCTTTCCATCAAGTTCAGACCAGCCAGAAGTTTATTTTCAGGGCCTTTGGCCCACTTTTATTTAAAAGAAAATTTCAAAAATAATTCACAGAATTATCCTTGGAGGAGCTTTCAGCATCAGAACGTATATCTTTCCATTTATTGGGTATCTAAGCTTTGTAGTCCCTGAGCCTGTCTCTGCACAGACTCACCACTGTGTCTCAATCAGCTTTGTGGTCCACAAAATTCCCACACTGGCTCCTAATACCTCTCAGGCAATGGCCTGGTCAGATCTGGCCACCTCTCCTTGAGGCCAAGGTGAACACTCTCCTTTCTCCACACACATACAATGCTCCTGCAGAAACTTGTCTCCAGGGTAAAGGAGGCCTTAATCACAGACAACCCCTTGATTAAAAAGTCTGTGCACACCTGCAGCATCAGGCTGCTGTTTCCTAGCAAGACGTGGAAACGGTATTAGAGGCTTCATCCCTTCCAAGACTCTTCAAAGCCTCTTGACTCCAGAAGGCAATCCATGGGGTTAACAATCTTGGATAAAACTGGAACACCAATTTTCTCCAGTCTGAATAACTATCCTGGAACCCCTCAACCTGCATCATTGAGAACACTGTGTGGTGACATATAGCTTGTCTGACAATGTGATGAGGTACATTACTGTCACTATATATATTTGAAGGCCAGTATGGGGGCCTCAATTTATGGGAGGAGCTCGGGGGGGTATTTAAGCAGCCCACTCTCCTGTGTTTTGTCGGTTTCAGTGCACAGTACCCTCCCACCCATCCCCTTTATAGGGCACATCCTTCACATCTCTCTTCTACAATCAACCATTACTTATCCTGGGTATGCCTCCTTTCTTGGTGTGCTGATCAGGGCACACCACAGGTCTATGTTATGTTGTATGTCTTGTGGCGTCTTTGTGGTTCACATCCATCTCGGTTGGAGGCCTCTGAACATAAATAAATATATATATATATATATATATATATATATATATATATATATATATTGTATATATATTGCACTGTGTGTATATAGTAAGGGGTGATGGTGCAGGAGCGGTGGCCAGGCATTTCCTTGCTATCTTCTATACTGTGAAAAGGAGCCTATTAATTCTTTCTGGTAGAAGGTCCTGTGGCATATCATCATCCTCAGTGGCATATCTCTTTCTCTCTATTTGTTCATCCGGAAGCAGAGCAATTTTAGTTTTCTCTTTGGATTTGTGTTTCTTTGGACTTTTATTTCACTGGGATTTTTTTTTTCCTTGTGGCTGATTATACACAGGAGTCAATATGAATTATATACGCATATGCATTTATACCTATGAAGTATTATAACCATTTAGTATTTTATATAAGCATGGCATGAAATGGTCATATGTTTATGCACTGGTTGAAGTCATGATTGTTTTTTTTCCACTGTAGTTAGTCATTTAAAGGGACAGCACACGTTTAATTGCTTTTCATTTTGGTTATTACATCTAATGCCCTAGATTCTAAAAGAGGCACAACAGTTTCTTCACATTTGTTCACATAGCGCAAATTTATACATTTTGTGCTTTATAATTGTGTACTTCAGTACTTCCTGACAATGCCTTAATTTGCTTTAATTTCTGAATGGTGGGAACCATTTTTGTCCAGACATCATCCAGGGTCAGAATCTACTTCCTGGGCTAAGATGCTGGCTCAGCAATGATAAAATCATGAAAATCCTGGTACATGTGCAGTTCTTGCTATTTCACAATGTCTGACACAGATCAGCACCTGCAGAAGTCCCTCACTCCTACAACGTTGCTGTCTGATCACTGGGAGAAAAGTGACTGAAAACTGCTTTCCTCTTGTTACAACAGAACAATGACATCATTTCAGCCCAGCTTGGGTCATTTGACTGCAACTCAAGGGTGTTTTTGTAATGATAAATGTTATTTATTTATTTATTTTTTAAATTCTACTAATGTTGTATATATCACAGCAGTGGTTTTTCATTAAGGCTTGTAAAGTTACTGAAATATATTTTAATTGTTGGATACAGAAAAAGTAGGTCTTATTTATATTATGTGTAACATTAAAATAAACATATTGACAGTGAATAATTCAGCACCATTCAAGACTATGCAGCAAAGTAGATACAGTGAGTTAAAAAAAAGTATTTGATCCCCTGTTGATTTTGTATATTTGCCCACTGACAAAGAAATCATCAGTCTATAATTTTAATGGTCGGTTTATTTTAACAGTGAGAGACAGTATGACAACACAAATATCCAAAAAAAGCATTTCAAAAAAGTTCTACATTGATTTTCATTTTAAGGAGTGAAATAAGTATTTGATCCCCTATCAATCAGCAAGATTTCTGGCTTCCAGGTGTCTTAAAAGGAGTGCTCCTAATCTCAGCTTGTTACCTGTATAAAAGACACCTGTCCACAGAAGCAATCAATCAGATTCCAATCTCTCCACCATGGCCAAGACCAAAGAGCTGTCCAAGGATGTCAGGGACAAGATTGTAGACCTACACAAGGTTGGAATGGGCTACAAGACCATCGCCAAGCAGCTTGGTGAGAGGGTGACAACAGTTGGTAAAATTTGCACATGGAAGAAACACAAAATAACTGTCAATCTCCCTTGGTCTGGGGCTCAGTGCAACATCTCACCTTGTGGAGTTTCAATGATCATGAGAACGGTGAGAAATCAGCCCAGAACTACACAAGAGAATCTTGTCAATGATCTCAAGGCACCTGGGACCACAGTCATCAAGAAAACAATTGGTAACACACTACACCATGAAGGACCGCAAGGTCCCCCTGCTCAAGAAAGCACATGTACAGGCCCGTGTGAAGTTTGCTAATGAATATCTGAATGATTCAGAGGAGTACTGGATGAAAGTGTTGTGGTTAGATGAGACCAAAATCAAACACTTTGGTATCAACTCTACTTGCCATGTTTGGAGGAGGAGGAATGCTGCCTATGACCCCAAGAAACGCCATTTCCACCATCAAACATGGATGAGGAAACATTATGCTTTTGGGGTGTTTTTATGCTAAAGGGACAGGACAACTTCACCGCATCAAAGGGAAAATGGACGGGGCCATGTATCATCAAATCCTGGGTGAGAATCTCCTTCCCTCTGCCAGGGCATTGAAAATGGGTTGTGGATGGGTATTCCAGCATGACAATGACCCAAAACACACGGCCAAGACAACAAAGGAGTGGCTCAAAAAGAAGCATGTTAAGGTCCTGGAGTGGCCTAGCCAGTCTGCAGACCTTAATCCCATAGAAAATATGTGGAGGGAACTGATGGTTTGAGTTACCAAACATCAGCCTCAAAACCTTAACGACTTGGAAAGCATCTGCAAATAGGAGTGGGGCAAAATCCCTCTTGAGATTGGGCCCAATTAGCCATTTTCCCACCCTGATGTCTCAGGTATGAATGGGGAGCAGATGTGTTAAATTTGGTGTTATCGCTCTCACTCTCTCATACTGGTCACTGGAAGTTCAACATGGCACCTCATGGCAAAGAACTCTCTGAGGATCTGAAAAATAGAATTGTTGCTCTACATAAAGATGGCCTAGGCTATAAGAAGATTGCCAAGACCCTGAAAATGAGCTGCAGCACGGTGGCTAAGACCATACAGTGGTTTAACAGGACAGGTTCCACTCAGAACAGGCCTCACCATGGTCGACCAAAGAAGTTGAGTGCACGTGCTCAGCCTCATATCCAGAGGTTGTCTTTTGGAAATAGACGTAAGAGTGATGCCAGCATTGTTGCAGAGGTTGAAGGGGTGGGGGATCAGCATGTTAGTGCTCAGACCATACGCCGCACACTGCATCAAATTGGTCTGCATGGCTGTCATCCCAGAAGGAAGTCTCTTCTATACATGATGCACAAGAAAGTCCGCAAACAGTTTGCTGAAGACAAGCAGACCAAGGACATGGATTACTGGAACCATTCCCTGTGGTCTGATGAGACCAAGATAAACTTATTGGTTCAGGTGGTGTCAAGCGTGTGTGGCGGCAGCCAGGTGAGGAGTACAAAGGCAAGTGTGTCTTGCCTACAGTCAAGCATGGTGGTGGGAGTGTCATGGTCTGGGGCTGCATGAGTGCTGCCGGCACTGGGGAGCTATAGTTCATTGAGGGAACCATGAATGCCAACATGCACTGTGACATACTGAAGCAAAGCATGATCCCTTCCCTTCGAAGACTGAGCCGCAGGGCGGTATTCCAACATAATGACCCCAAACACGCCTCCAAGACAACCAATGCCTTACTAAAGAAGCTGAGGGTAAAGGTGATGGAATGGCCAAGCATGTCTCCAGACCTAAACCCTATTGATCATCTGTGGGGCATCATCAAACGGAAGGTGGAGGAACGCAAGGTCTCTAACATCCACCAGCTCCGTGATGTCATCATGGAGGAGTGGAAGAGGATTCCAGTGGCAACCTGTGAAGCTCTGCTGAACTCCATGCCCAAGAGGGTTAAGGCAATGCTGGAAAATAATGGTGGCCACACAAAATGTTGACACTTTGGGCCCAATTTGGACATTTTCACTTAGGGGTGTACTCACTTTTGTTGCCAGCAGTTTAGACATTAACCACTTCAGCCCCAGAAAGTTTTACCCCCTTCCTGACCAGAGCACTTTTTGCGATTCGGCACTGTGTCGCTTTAACTGAAAATTGCGCAGTCGTACGCAGTTGTACCCATATAAAATTTGCATACTTTTTTTTCCCCACAAATAGAGCTTTCTTTTGGTGGTATTTGATCGACTCTGTGTCATTTCTGATCACAGCTATAAACAAAGAAAGAGCGAAAATTTTTCAAAAAACCCAAATTTCTTACTTTTTGCTAAAATACAAATCAAATAAAAAATATATATAAAAAAACATTTTTTTTCATCGGTTTTGGCCGATTTATATTCTTCCTCATATTTTTGGTAAAAAAAATCGCAATCAGCTTTTATTGGCTCTGAATTAATCATCACTTCTCTGTTTGGCAACTGCCACTATTGCAGAGTATATTTGTATATTTGGCACACAGTCACTTTTGTTTTTATGCACATTTTGCACTTTGCTGATAAGTACAGTTTGAAGCACTTATGATGCACTTTAGGTGACGTTATTTCAATTTTATTTCAATTTTATTTATGTTCTATCCCCATATACTGAGCATTTTTTATTATTGTTTTCTGTACATTTGCTTGAGAGTTGCAGTGCCACTTCAAAACTTTTTAATACTTTATCTGTGATGGTTTGTGATACCTTAGAAGTCTGGCAGCAGTAACCATTGATACCCGTAGTCATAAAGGGATGGACATGGTCAGCAACAATACTCAGGTAGGCCGTGGCATTTAAACAATGCTCAATTTGTACTAAGGGGTCCAAAGTGTGCCAAGAATATATCCCCTACTCCATTATACCACCATAACTGTTAAAACAAGGCAGGATGAATCCATGCCCTTTCATGTTGTTTACGCCAAATTCTGACCCTACCATCTGAATGCTGCAGCTGGAATTGACTCATCAGACCAGGCAAAGTTTTTCCAATCTTCTATTGTCCAATTTTGATGAGCCTGTGCGAATTATAGCCTCAGTTTCCTGTTCTTAGCTGATAGGAGTGGCACCCGGTGTGTTCTTCCGCTGCTGTAGCCCATCTACTTCAAGGTTCAATGTGTTGTGCAATCAGAGATGGTATTCTGCATACCTTGGTTGTAACAAGTGGTTATTTGAGTTACTGTTGCCTTTTTTATCATCTCAAACCAGTCTGCCCATTCTCCTCTGACATCAACAAGGCATTTTGGTGCACACAACTTCCGCTCACTGGATATTTTCTCTTTTGGACCATTCTCTGTAAACCCTAGAGATGGTTGTGCATGAAAATCCCAGTAGATCAGCAGTTTATGAAATATTCAGACCAGCCCGTCTGGCATCAACAACCATGCCACGTTCAAAGTCACTTCCCCTTTCTTCCCCATTCTGATGCTTGGTTTGAACTTCAGCAAATTGTCTTCACCATATCTAGATGCCTAAATTCATTGAGTTGCTGCCATGTGATTGGCTGATTAGCAATTTGTTTTACCAACCAACTGAACAGGTGTACCTAATAAAGTGGCTGGTGAGTGTATATTATATATTGTGGGAGATTCGCTTGTGGGGATCACTTTTCAGGGGAAAAGATTTAGAGTGGATGTCAGTTTCTTTAAAGTCCGGCAGCTTGCCAGGTTTATTTTTACAGGTTTGCAAGATATAAACAGAAAACAAAACCTCGCCGTCTGGCGCTACACTAAACAAACAGATTCCTCTCTATACATTGTGGGGCTGTCCCACAACACCCACAAAACATAAGCACATTGCAAACCTTGTTTTGTAGAGTCCAAATTAGCACACAGAGCTCACTCAGCTTTCTCCCTCTGAGATCCAGGATCAAGCTCAAGTGAGATCTCTTCCTGATCATTAAATGCAGTTGGAGAGGGGTTTGAGAGGACCAGAAAGTCTGGGCCGGAACCAACTCTGCCACAGTGGCTGGCAAAACCCGGGTCGGACTCCCGCTAGTCGCCTCAAAATGATTGCATGCGAGGCGACAAGTATCGCCTGTCCACTGGGGTGTCTCGCATAGCGTCACAATATGTATTTAGCATGTATATAAGTAAGATGATAAATGTTTTAAATGATTGAATAAGATGGCACATCTAGATTGACGCTCAGAGCCAATTATTTTACGACACTCCCTTGCTTTATACATCAATAAAATTCATAAAAATGAAAATGCTTCTAAAGGTAAGACATTTTTTATCTCAATGCATTCCCAGCATTAAGGTAAAAATGTCCCAGCAATTGTATCACCTCCTCAACCTCCTTGTACTTATCCTATCACGATCCAGTGCTGTGCCCATCTTCAGAGGTGCTGCTCTATCTTTTTCATTACTGGACTCAGAGGCAGTAGGGGTAGCCAAACCATTGCACAGGACAAGTACATATAACATGTTTGTTATTTTAGTCACTTGCCTACTGGGCACTTTCACCCCCTTCCCGCCCAGGCCAATTTTCAGCTATCATTGCTGTCGCACTTTGACGGACAATTGAGCAGTCAACACTGTACCCAAACAACATTTTTATCATTTTTTTGGGACAGATAGAGCTTTCTTTTGGTGGTATTTAATCACCACTGTGTTTTTTTATTTTTTTTGCAAAACAAGCAAAAAAAAGACTGAAAATTGAAAAAAAAAATGTTCATCTTAGTTTCTGTTATAACATTTTGTAAATAAGTAATTTTTCTCTTTCACTGATGTGGGTGCACTGATGGGCATTGATGAGGAGGCACATATATTTAGCACTGATGGGCAGTGATAGGCAGCACTGATATGCAGCACTGAGGGGCACTGATAGGCGGCACTGATAGGAAGCACTGATAGGCAGCACTGATAGGCTGCACTGGTGGGCACTGATTGGCAGCACTGGTGAGGAGGCACTGATAGGCGGCACTGAAAGGCAGCACTGGTGGGCACTGGTTGACACACTGGTGGGCACTGGTTGGCAGCAATGATGGGGCTGCACTGATCATCAGTGTAGATGTCCCCATTGAGGAATGCCACTTACTGGCTCTCCTCTCCTCGCGCGCTGTCAGCATGAGGAAAGGAATGCCGATAACTGGCATTTTCTGTTTACTCTGTAATCAGCTGTGATTGGACACAGCTGATGACATGATAAAGAGCCTATTCATATTCTCTTTACCTTAATTGGTAGTGCGCTGTGTGCGAGGGACATATGATGTCCTCCCAGAATGAGAGTGCTCCCACCCGTCTGTCATTTTACTATACAGCGGGTGAGAAGCAGTTAAAGAAATCTCTATCTCTTTACATCAGAGTCTCCATCAGAGTCTCCCTTACATCAAGGTCCCCTTTAGAGTTCATGAGAGTCTCCTTCCCCTTTACAACAGGATCCCCACCAGAGTACCCCTCTGCCTTGTTATGGCTTACTCACATGTCAGGTTGGGGGGAGCTAAAAAAACAGGTGGTTGAACCATGGTTTTACCACCTCCCCCGCCTCCCTACTGTGGCCACAGTACTGTTCTTCATGACTGTAACAAACCTGAAACAGCATGATGCTTTTGGCAGGTAGGAACTACACAATTGCAATGTAGTAGTACAACAATTATAGGGTTAAATCAGATGGCGAGGAGGTGACACATTGCCTCCTCACCACCTATTGAACACCACTGAAAAGCAATCTGCGTGTGGATCAATTTTCAGAGGCGACCTGTCGCACTTGTGACTGAACCCTAAGAGTCTCCCCTTACATCAAAGTGCCAGATAAAATTTTGCAGCAGCCTGTATTTTGGCGACCCCTGAACTAAATGATGCAGTTCACTGTTAGATATTCCCTTTGCATCAATAATACAGTATACATACAAAATATGTAGTACATTCATTTTTCGATTACTCACTTTACATCACTTTTGTTGCATAATAGAGTGTGTATGTTATAGTTACTGAGCATGTACACAAAGCTAGACCTGAACAGCCCAAAATAAAGTGAATAAGGGAAGAAATTTGGTAGTTCTCCCTTTAGCTGAGCATACACTGAAATTGCATATATTTGCATAGACGAATGTGGTTAGTTGGGTTGGAGCTGGAATGTAGTCATTTAGCAACTTTGGTGCACTGGTAAATCGAGCATTCATAAATCTTCCACTAACCTAATCCCCAAGTAAATAAAAATGTGCTAGAAATGCTAAACCCCCCCCCCCCCCCCCAGAAAAGAAGACCTCCAAGTAAATGATAAGTTGTACAGGCGGTCCCCTAGTTACAAACATCTGACTTACAAACGATTCCTACTTACAAACGGAGGTAGACAACAGGAAGTGAGAGGAAATCTCCCCCTAGGAAGGGAAATTCACTCCTGTAAGAGTTATTATGGGAAAAAGGTGTCTCCAAAGCTTTATCAGCAAGGTTTGTTTCCACAACACCCCAAAATTTTCAAAATCCAATTATCATTGGGACAGGAAGTGAGGTGAAATCTTCTGAACAGAAACATAGACAGCAAAACAAACATTACAGGGGTGTTAACCCTTCCCTATGCTATCCAAAAAGCTTAGAAATATTTTTTTTGGCTGAAGCTACACTTAAAAAATGTACCTGTTCCCACTTACAAACAAATTCAACTTAAGAACAAACCTACAGTCCCTATCTTGTTTGTAACCCGGGGACTGCCTGTATAGTGCAACTACATTAAAATATTAAACATAATGTGACCATTATTAATTTTGGTTTTTGTTAATCTTCTTTTTGCTCTCCAAAAATCAGGCTCCAATGTACCAAACACGGCAATGACACTGAAATAACACACTTCAAATCTTTCTGTTTACCTCTTTATTTTTGTTCAATGTCTGTTGTACATTTTTGTTATTTACTTGGGGATTAGGCTAGTGGTGTTTTAGAATCTCAACACAACCTGAGATATTGCAGATTAAATTAACAAAAAAAAAAACAGCCAATGTACAGCTGAGGTGGAAGCACAGAAATTAGGGATTGGGTTTATTAGAGCATCAATATACAGGCAGTCCCCGGGTTACAAACACGATAGGGACTGTAGATTTGTTCTTAAGTCGAATTTGTTTGTAAGTCAGAACAGGTACATTTTCTAAGTGTAGCTTCAGCCAAAAAAAGTATTTTTAAGCTTTTTGGATAGCATAGGGAAGGGGTAACACCTCTGTAATGTTTGTTTTGCTGTCTATGTTTCTGTTCAGAAGATTTCACCTCACTTCCTGTCCCAATGATAATTGGATTTTGAAAATTTTGGGTTGTTGTGGAAACAAGGATTGGTGATAAAGCATCAGTGGAGACACCTTTTTCCCATAATAACTCTTACAGGAGTGAATTTCCCTTTCTAGGGGGAGATTTTCTCTCACTTTATGTTGACTCCCTCCGTTTGTAAGTAGGAGTCACCAGATCTTTTTGTGAGTTAGAGGGTACTATAACTATAGCCGTGTACTAGCTGAGGTGGAAGCACAGAAATTAGGGATTGGGTTTTTTTAGAGCATCAATATAGTGTTTAGGCAGCTATGCAAAGTGCAGGTGCTATCTGGAGGTCCATGGGTGCAGACTTGAGGTATAGAAGAAGGTGGAATGCTGAGCACTTGGCTAGGGTTTACACTCTTCCCATATTTTACAAAAGCAAAAGTGTATTGCAGTCTGTAGGGTTGATTTACTGAAGGCAAATAGCCTATTCATGTTGCAGGGACATTTTCCCCCAGATCTTGGTTAATGTCGCAGATTTTCACCTTGTAAAGAATAGAATACCTAATAGGAAATCTGAAAAACAGCTAAATCCTGGTGGGCAGGCAAGCTAGCAAGCAACAAAATCAGCTTTTGAAGAACTCTCGTATCTTACCCTACCACTCAAAAACTTAAATTTCCCACAAGGAGACCTGTAAGTCATTATGGTGGCAGTTAATGGAGGTATTTAGGTCCTAGTCACCAGATCTTTTTGTGCATTAGAGGGTACTATAACTATAGCCATGTACTGTGAGTGCCCGTTCACACAGGGGCGACTTGCGATCCGATTTGAGTTGCCTCAAGTCTCCGCAAGTCGCTTGAAATTTGAAATCCCATTGAAATGAATGGGAGCCGTCTTAATATACACGACTGAAGTCCCTCCGACTTCAAGGCGACTTCTGAAAAGGTTCCTGTACTACTTTTAGGCGACTTCTATCCGACTTGTGCCCATAGGATCCAATAGAAGTCGCCTCCAAGTCGGATCCCCATCTACATGGAAGCGACATTACAGTTAAAAGAATAGAATTTATTTTTAGGCAGCCCCCTCCCTCCCTTCTCTGATTGGTCAAGGCAAAGTCGCCTGGCAAAAGTCGTGTTGTAAAGTCGCCTAAGGTCCTTGAAGTTGCGCTGGAAGTCGCGCTGAAATCACTTAGCGAAGTCGCGCCGAAGTTGGGTCGCCCCTATGTGAATGCAGGCTTATGGGTATATTTTAGTGTTTTATAAGCTCTACTGTACAGAGCTGGATCTCTGTATAGATCTTTATCATCATGTTCTTCTTCTGTCACCCAGAAGGCAACCGTAAAAGAGCTCCTATTTATTGCAGATAAGGGGCTGACTGACAGCCTAGTCTATTATTGGAATGTGTCCCCGGCACCCTGTCAAAAATGCTGATCTTGTCACACATTTCACTTTCCGATCCCTTCAGTCAAACAGAGGAAACCCCGTAGGGCCCACGGAATTTTTTTTGTATAAAACTAAGTGTATTGGAAAGCCGCTAAGTTCCCCTCATTCCAATTTCAGAGGAGCCCGGGGAAGAACAGTAAAAATATTCCAGTCTAAATATAGGAGAAGTGACATTAAAGACAGCTGACAGTGTAGACATTCGGATGTTCTTTCCTCACTAGCTAGTTCTATATTTTATCTGTTCTGAATTCACTCTTTCTTTAGAATTGTTTAGTGAAAAGGCTCTGAATGCCTGCAGGCTAAGGTACTTTTCTACTGCTTAGCAAGTTGTTCATCTTCTGAGCTTAGTTAATAAGGCAAAGAGGCAAATAATAGAACCCCACTAGGGTTAACAAGGGTCCAATGTGAAGGCTAAAAAGTGGCAGTGTTGCAGTGCTAGATGGCAATAGAAAATCTGCGATCTAAATTGCAGCCTCGGGTGGATTGTAACTGGTATTTATGCAATTTGTTTCACTGCTTGCCCAACAGACAGAAGTGGCATACTTGCGTTTAACGCCTTTCTTCTCATAGTGAAATGGGAAAGATCATCTCTGACATATTCTGAACATTTCTGAGTGTGATAATGAGTGTTTCCGACATTGGAAGAGCTTGTCTCCAAGGGTAGACCTGATCACAGCCCGATCCTTGCCCAAGCGGTGCATTTTGGATTGGGTTATTTACAGAGATCCTATTTTTCAGAGAGTGGCACAAGTGTTATGTCCTCCTATCATCACTCACATTACTGGAGCTACAGGACCTACTATGACATACGGTCTGGCTCAGTTGGTGGCTGCATAGGGCACTAGCTTATTGAAAGGTATATTCCCTTTTCATTATTCAGAGAGGAGTTATAATCCAGCTGTTCAACTCAAATTCCAACCCCCTGCTTTTTTTTACAGCAGGGAAGAATGAGACTGTCCTTCAATTTTAGTATTGCTGCCTAAGTTCCCACTGGGAAGGTTCCACTCACTCTCTTCCAGAATCATTGTTTCAGGAAGTGAAGGAATTCTCAACAGGGACACAGACAGCAATGAAAATTTGACTTAAGGTGTAACTCACCCAACTCATCTTAAAAATAAAAACGTCTAACCCTTCCCTGTCTATTAAAACATTTGAGTGGATTTCTGCCATTCTTTAATGGGTAACAGGAAGGTAACCCATATATAAACAGAACAGACACATTACATAACCAGTTCCACACCGCCTACCGCATATTTACGGCGGCAGTGTGGACGCTGGCCGCGAATCGCCGTAAAAAGGCGGCGATCTGCAAATGGCCGCTAGGGGGCACGCGCGCACCGCCGTACTCCTGAGGAGTGTGCCCGCGGTTCGGGCGGACCCGATGTCCGCTGGCGAGCCGCGGTGAGCGGCCACAGGCAAAGAACGGGGAACCGCCGATGTAAACACGGCGGTTCCCCATTCTGACAGTGCAGGCATGGGAGATCTACTGATCCCTGTCACTGGGATCAGTTAGATCTCTCATGCCCAAGGTAGCCCAACCCCCCCCACAGTAAGAACACACCCAGGGAACACAGTTAACCCCTAGATCTCCCCCTGCAGGTTAACCCCTTCACTGCCAATGACATTTATACAGTAATCGGTGGACATTTAAATTTCTGATCGCTGTATAAATGTCATTGGTCCCAAAAAAGTGTCAAAAATGTCCGACATGTCCGCTGCAATATCGCAGTACCGCTAAAAATCGCAGATCGTCGCCATTACAAGTAAAAAAAAACCCCAGAAATGAATTCTCACCATCCGTAAACGCGGCCATTTTTGTGCAAACCAATCAAGCGCAGATTGCGAATTTTTTTAAATCACAAATATGAGGAAGAATATAAATCGGCCAAAACCGGTGAAAAAAAATTTTTTTTTTATATATTTTTTTTTGGATTTGAATTTTAGCAAAAAGTAAGAAATTTGGGTTCTTTTGCAAAATGGTCGCTCTTCTTTTGTTTATAGCGACAATCAGAAATGACGCAGAGGGGATCTCAAATACCACCAAAAGAAAGCTCTATTTGTGGGAAAAAAAGGGCGCAAATTTTGTTTGGGTACAACTTCGCACGTCCGCGCATTTGTCAGTTAAAGCAACACAGCGCCGAATCGCAAAAAGTGCTCTGGTCCTAAACTGGGAAATTCTTCCGGAGGTGAAGTGGTGGATCTACAGTTCATCTGAGCACCACAAACTAAAAATGTTGTTTAATTCATTTTTAAAATTCAACGCAAACTCACCCATCCATGTCTCCATGGGTTATTTTGTTGAGATATCACTTTGAAAAACACTCCCCTAGCATTTCTAACCATGGTCATATTGTATAAGGGCAGATGATTCATGTCGCATTTATTTCCTGGAATCCACCTGTCCTTAGCTCAGGCATGCAAGCAGGAGAAGGTGTGCTTAGCTGAGAGCCTCTCATTCCGTGCTGAAGACTTCTGGAATGTATGACATCATTTGCCAGGGAGTAACTGAAGAAATGTAAAAAAAAAAAAAAAAGTTTAATACAAGCATATGTGATCTACTTTACTATCTATTTGCTAATGCTAGCAACATGAGGATTAAAAATCAATGTTAATTGAGAGAGTGAAGTTCTGCTTCAAGGCAGTACCATGTGCTATCCAAGGTGCTGAAATAATCAGTTTCAGGAAAAGGCAACTGTGATGTGCATAATACAATAAACTATAGCAGCCAATTTAAATTTTACCTTACATAAAATTTAGAATCACTAGGTTAGTAATGTTACATCAAATATATGAACTTTATAAGCACCACATCAACTACATATTGAATTTCTTTAAAACTCATTATCTAAAGCATATAAAACAGCAAATAAAACAATTACAATTCTCAGTGCATCATAAAATGTTTGGTGACGAAACCTCCCCATTGTATATTTTATACTTCTAGCATAGC
This sequence comes from Glandirana rugosa, assembly GCA_018402905.1. Taxonomy (NCBI): domain Eukaryota; kingdom Metazoa; phylum Chordata; class Amphibia; order Anura; family Ranidae; genus Glandirana; species Glandirana rugosa. The sequence goes on from BLSH010026853.1 coordinate 297,921, forward strand.
CACTATTTGAGGATAACAATGTAGATGAGGGGTTCCACCATCCTTTTATATCTCTTTGCTCTACATACATAAGATTTAGGGTGAGCTGGGAGATTGACTTGAACAACTTTTGTATTTCTGTAAACTTTGAAGATGAATTGTTCCTCAGTGCTTGCAGGGGTTGGCGAGGGTTTGCTTTACATTTCATTTGTAACTTGAATACCCATTGACTGGCCATAAGTTCAGATTAAAACGACAATTGGCATGTCATTTTTTTTGGGGGGGGGGGGGGGGCACCGGGGACCCAGGTGGGTCCCAGGTCCACCTCCTCTTCTGGTGCCGCGGAACCGGAAGGAAGTTCACCTTTGAGGAGAGAAGAGAGAAGAGCGACGCTGCAGGCGGCCGCATCGCTGGACCCTGGGACAGGTGAGTGTCCAATTTGTTAAAAGTCAGCAGCTGCACTTTTGTACCTGCTGACCTTTAATAGGGTGGAACTCTGTTTTAAAGAAGACCCAAGAGCGAAAAAACAAATAGTAAAGTGGGATTTACACTGATAAGCATGCACCTCTAGCAGCTGCCACCATGCCACCTTTAAAGTGTTTGTAAAGGTTGACGGTTTTTTTACCTTCATGCATTCTGTGCATGAAGGTAAAAAAACTTTCAGTATGCAGCTCCCCCCAAAGCCCCCCAAATATTTACCTGATTCTGAGCCCAATCCAGCATTGTGCACGAGAGCGGCTGCTCTCCCGGGTCTCTGCTGCCTCATTAGCCAAGCCATTGGCTCCTGTTAATCACAGCTAGTAAGCCAATTACGAGAGAGAAGAATGGGGGGGCAGAGTCCAGCCCCGTTCTGTGTGGAGCGAGCACGCATCTGTACTCCCATAGCAAGTGGCTTGCTATGGGGGCACTGGGAGAAGAGGAGGAACCAGGAGCACCAATGGGGGACCTGAGAAGAGGGAGGATTAGGGCAGGTAAGTATAAGATGTTAGTATGTATATATATATATATGTGTATATATTTTTTTAACCTTTAATATCACTTTAATCCCCTACAGAGCACCTTGGAACTCTATAACTCTAAAATGCCATGTGGCTTTCTGATCACTGGGTTTGGCTCAGGACTCTTCCCCATTCACACAATTTACTATTGGCTGTGACTGAGGCAATAAAGGGTAGGCCAGAGCCATTAGCCAGTAGGAGAGGTCCCGGGGGATACCAAGCAGTGTACAGCCCTCCAGAGATGCCTGCTTAAAGCGGAAATCCACCCTATTAAAAAGTGTAGCTGCTGACTTTTAATAATCAGACACTCACCTGTCCCATGCTCAAGCGATGTGGTGCACCCTTGAAACCCGGGCTCGCACTGCGCTTTGTGAATGCCCGGTGTATCTTCTGGGACCTGTGACGTGTCCCAGAAAATCGCTGGGTGGACTGCCTTCCAGCTCTGCGGAGCAAGGACAGGAAGTGCAGCTGACACTGTGAAAACAGGGTCCCCGCTGCCACCCCAAAAAATGACATGCCAATTGTGGCATGTCAGGGGGTCACCTCCCTTAAAGTAGAAGTTTAACTTTTGGGTGGAACTCCGCTTTAACAGTGGGACTTTTTTCCATTCTGCCCTCCCGCCCCACAGGTGCAAATGAAAGCACTAAAACCTCATAAAGCCTATTTTGCAATATTGTTCAATATTGATTACATGTACACGTCTCATTAATCGTGCCAAGTTTTCAGAAAAAAAAAGGCAGATTTTCATTTAAGAGTCGCAAACAATTACCGTAAACAGGACCAAGATTCTTTGCCTTTTCATCATTACAGCCCAAATTAAATTTTCCGAAAATTACTGAATTATTCGCCTTGGCAAGTCAGACTGCCATACTGCAAAGTAGTAATTATTTTTTGGACTTGAATTTGTCTCCTTAATTGATTTTCTGCAATAATAACAAATAGTAAGCTGACATTTAAATGAAGTGCTGGGAGACACAAGCAGTGAAATGCAGAGCAGTTTTGTCGGTAGCGGTGTTTGATTCCTTAGCCGTGGTTGCAAGTTTCTGCAGCTCTACGCAATATATATTGACTGTATTCCAACCGCTGTATTAACCATCTGTTTCAGAGGCTAAACAGCCATCTGTCAGTGGCTTTATGAGATTGACTTTTGTATTAACTACATCTCACTTTGAACGATCAACATTATAGGCTTTGGTGTATTTTTAAATTCTTCCTAAAAATCAGTAGCCATATTCCCTTGTTGTATTATAACTGAGTGTGAGAGTTTAAAGTGATATTAAACCCTCTGTTTTTAAGAACTTTCAGCATCTGATTTAACCACTTCAGCCCTGGAAGGTTTACCCCCCCACCCTTAATGACCAGACCATGTTTTGCGAAATGGCATTGCGTTACTTCTGACAATTGCGCATTGTACCCAGATAAAATTGATGCCCCTTTCCCCCCACAAATAGAGCTTTTTTTTGGTGGTATTTGATTCCCTCTGCATTTTTTTTGCGCTATAAACAAAAGTGACAATTTTGAAAAAAAAAAAAGCCTATATTGTTTACTTTCTGCTATAAAACACATTCAGTAAAAAAACGGAAAAATCGAATTTCTTCATCAATTTAGGCCAATATGTATTCTGCTACATACTTTTGGTAAAAAAAATGCCAATAAGTGAATATCAATTGGTTTGCACAAAAGTTATATCATCTACAAATGATGGGATATATTTATGGAATTTTAATTAATTTTTTACTTGTAATGGCGGCAATCAGCGACTTATAGCGGGACTGCAATATTGCAGCAGACAAATCGAACGCCTAACTGACACTCGTGACAATGCTAAGTCAGGTTCACGTATTTCCAATGGTTGCATTAAAAAAATGTATTTAAGTACAAAAAAAAAAAGCCAGGCCGAGGGGTGCCCCCTGCTAGTGGTCAAAAGCCCCCACATTGTGGAACAATTCTGGTAAGGGTGCATTCACACTTTTGAATGCAACTGCTTGGCAATTGCATGCAAGAACCCCAGCAGGGATTCCTGTGATTAGCTGCGAGAGGCAGTTCCATGGAAAGCAAGGGGAGGCTATCAAGTCCTGCAGCTAATCACACACGCTTGCATGCTGCATGAGTGATTACATGCGAGTGGGCGTGATTTGCTGCGAGAGTGGGCAGCCTCATATTGCTTTCTATGGTGATGCCTCTTGCAGCTAATCGTGGGAACCCCACAAGGTTCTTGCATCCAGTCGCCAATCAGGTGCATTTGCAAGTATGAATGCACCCTAAATGTCAGCTTGCTCCTTGCAGTACAGCACATTTGACTGGCTCCTTGTTCTATTTTCCCTACCCACTATGAGCTCTACTGTACAGACTGTACGGGGACTTCAAGAGGCAGATACCAAATCCGGTTTATGTACTTAAATGGAAACATTCAGTAAATACTTTCATTGATACAGTATAGTAATGAACACAGAGCTACAGCCGGGTCCATAAATATTGGGACATTGACACAATTCTAATCTTTTTGGCTCTATACACCACCACAATGGATTCAAAATGAAACAAACAAGATGTGCTTTAACTGCAGACTTTCAGCTTTAATTTGAGGGTATTTACATCCAAATCAGGTGAACGGTGTAGGAATTATAACAGTTTGTATATGTGCCTCACACTTTTTAAGGGACGAAAAGTAATGGGACAATTGGCTGCTCAGCTGTTCCATGGTCAGGTGTGTGTTATTCCCTCATTATCCCATTTACAAGGAGCAGATACAAGGTCCAGAGTTCATTTCAAGTGTGCTATTTGCATTTGAATCTGTTGCTGTCAACTCTCAATATGAGATCCAAAGAGCTGTCGCTATCAGTGAAGCAAGCCATCATTAGGCTGAAAAAACAAAACTAACCCATCAGAGAGATAGCAAAAACATAAGGTGTGGCCAAATCAACTGTTTGGAACATCCTTAAAAAGAAAGAACGCACTGGTGAGCTCAGCAACACCAAAAGACCCAGAAGACCACAGAAAACAACAGTGGTGGATCACCGAAGAATTCTTTCCCTGGTAAAGAAAACACCCTTCACAACAGTTGGCCAGATCAAGAACACTCTCCAGGAGGTAGGTATATGTGTGTCAAAGTCAACAATCAAGAGAAGACTTCACCAGAGTGAATACAGAGGGTTCACCACAAGATGTAAACCATTGGTGAGCCTCAAAAACAGGAAGGCCAGATTAGAGTTTGAGTTGATCTTTGAGACCAAGATCAACTTGTACCAGAGTGATGGGAAGAGAAGAGTATGGAGAAGGAAAGGAACTGCTCATGATCCAAAGCATACCACCTCATAAGTGAAGCATGGTGGTGGTAGTGTCATGGCATGGGCATGTATGGCTGCCAATGGAACTGGTTCTCTTGTATTTATTGATGATGTGACTGCTGACAAAAGCAGCAGGATGAATTCTGAAGGGCAATATTATCTGCTCATATTCAGCCAAGTGTTTCAGAACTCATTGGATGGCACTTCACAGTGCAGATGGACAATGACCCGAAGCATACTGCGAAAGCAACTAAAGAGTTTTTTAAGGGAAAGAAGTAGAATGTTATGCAATGGCCAAGTCAATCACCTGTCCTAAATCCGATTGAGCATGCATTTCACTTGCTGAAGACAAAACTGAAGGAAAAATGCCCCAAGAACAAGCAGGAACTGAAGACAGTTGCAGTAGAGGCCTGGCAGAGCATCACCAGGGATGAAACCCAGTGTCTGGTGATGTCTATGCATTCCAGACTTCAGGCTGTAATTGACTGCAAAGGATTTGCAATCCAGTATTAAAAAGTGAAAGTTTTAGTTATGATTGTTAATCTGTCCCTTAAAAAGTGGGAGGCACGTATACAAACTATTGTAATTCCTACACCGTTCACCTGATTGGGATTTAAATACCCTCAAATTAAAGCTAAAAATCTTGGGTTTTTTTTCATTTTATATATCCTTGGAGCTCAGCTTTAAGTATCAAACTTGTGACAAAGTTGAAGTTGCATATAATAGTGCATTTATTTTCTGTTTCTGATGTAAAAAAAGAAAAAGAAATTAAAATGATTAGCATAATTAAATTTGAATTTAATGCATGCAATTAATAACAATATTTACAGTAATTGGAAGTCTTGACGTCTACATTTTTGCTGCTTTAAGCAACCATTGTGTGCAGTAATTGTTGGCTGTAGGAGTTCATCATTTTGCGTTTACAATGTTGTGCTATTAATTAGTGAAATATTTTGAATTGAAAATGTTTTTCCCATTCTCAAGTAAAACAGTTTTGTGGTGCTAGGATGGCTGTCACAAGAAAGTACTTTCTGCACTAATTGGGGAGCGGATGATCGTGGCAGGTCTCCAGGTCTAGCTGATAGGCTCAATAGGATCAAGCTTTGATACATATGAAAATATAGTACACACAATACAGCTTTCCAGATAAGACTTGATGAATTGACTAATATCATGCAAATAAGCAAACGCAAACTACATAAAAACTGTGTATTCAGTCTGCGTGTTTGAACACATTCAGCTTGCAAAGCATATATTGATCCACCAGGAGATACTTTAGAATTAAAGTGATTATAAAGTCTTGTTTTTTTTTTTTCTTTAAAAATAACAATCATGTTATACTTACCTGTTTTCTGTAATGGGTTTGCACAGAGCAGCCCAGATCCTTCTTTCCTCGGGTCCTTCGCTGGCTCTCTTAGCCCCTCCCTCCTGTTGAGTGCCCCCACAGCAAGCAGCTTGCTATGGGGGCACCCGAACTGAGCCGCAGCTCCCGGTGTCCATTCAGACATGGAGCCGTGGTTCGGCCCCGCCTCATCTCTCTCCTGATAAGCTAACTGACTTCGATTGACAGCAGGGGGAGCCAATGGCGCCGCCGCTGCTAATGCAAAGATTACTAGGCTTAGGTATGGCTAAGTGTTTTAACTTGAATTATCTTGTCTGGGTAGAGTGTTACATTTATTCTTGCCTGTGTAAAGAGAGCCTCTCACTAAGCAGGAATGGGGCAAACATGGGGAAATGCATCTAGACACCTAGAGGCCTGTGGGGATGCCTGTCATAGTAATGAGTCAATAAGAATGTGTGTAGATGGGGTTTGGTAGCAAGACTTAATATTACTTGAAGCTATCCAACAACTGGCCACTCACAATGTTACCTTTACTTTACTAATACCATATATGATATAAAGTAAGCATGTACTAGGTATGTCTCAAAAATACATTATCCAAAAATATACTTTAACCTGTTGCTGAGCGTGTAGTGACTTTAAGCGGCGACTGTGTGGCTCTGTCCCGCGAATCGCCACTTATAGTCACTCGCGTGCACGACGGATAGGGGACGAGCACACGCCTCGGGTTGGGCGGACTCGATGTCCGCCGGCGACTTGCAAAGGCCTGTGGCAGAGCCAGAACGGGGAACTGCCGATGTAAACACGCCGGTTCCCCGTTCTGACAGGCAGCATGTCGGAGATCTACTGATTCCTGTACTCGGGATCAGTTAGATATCTGGTGCCTCTGCCAGCCCAACCTCCATACAGTTAGAACACACACAGGGAACACAGTTAACCCCATTCACTGTGCCCTGCAGGTTTACCTCTTCCCTGCCCCCTGCAGGTTAACCCCTTTAATTTATACAGTAATCAGTGGATATTTAAATTTTTGATCGCTGTATAAATGTCATTGGTCCCAAAAAAGTGTAAAAATGTCCAACATGTCCGCTCCAATACCACAGTCCCCATAAAAATTGCAGGTCGTCACCATTACTAGTAAAAAAAAAAAGAAAATTGAAAAACGCTAGAAATTAATTCTCATGGTTTGTAAATGCGGCAACTTTTGCGCAAACCAATCAATAAATGCAGATTGCGATTTTTTTTTTTTTTACCAAAGCTCTATTTGTGGGAAAAAAGGACGCAAATTTTATTTTGGGTACAACGGTGCATGGGCGCGCAATTGTCAGTTAAAGCGACGCAGTGCCGAATCACAAAAAGTGCTCTGGTCCTAAGGTGGGAAATCCTTTGGGTCCTTAAGTGGTTAAAGTAAACGTTAAAACCTTACCCAGTGTAAGTTGAGGAGAGGGGCCGAATCCTTGTTTGAGAACGGAGATAAGAATGGGAAGCTGCTGGCCGACTTGGCTGCTAACATACGGGCGGTCACGGTGGTTCCTTGTGTACGCCGGGGGGATGGTGGCTTGGTAAAGGACGTAGAGGGTATTTTGAAGGCATTTACATCCTATTACGCAGAGCTTTATGCCTCAATTCCCCCGTATGAACTCCAATCCCTGTTAGATTTGTTGGAACCCCTTCCACTACTCACTCTGCCTAATGAGGTAGCAGAGGGGTTGGAGGGCCCCTTTACAGAAAAAGAATTAGTCAAGGCTATTGCATCTTTCCCCAATAATAAGTCACCGGGTCCAGATGGACTACCGGCGGAATGGTATAAGCAATATTCCGAGCTCCTGACCCCTAAATTGTTAAAATTATATCTGGATTGTTTAGAGATGGAGATCCTCCCAGAAACTTTCTATGAGGCCCATATAGTGTTATTGCCCAAGCCGGATAAAGACCCTCTCCTATGCTCCTCATATAGGCCGATAGCATTGCTGAACATGGATCTCAAGATTCTTACAAAAATGATAGCGAATAGGTTGATGCCAGTATTGCACCATTTAATATCCTCAGACCAGACAGGGTTTATGCCTCACAAAGCAACAGATATAAACATTCGTAGGGTTTTTACACATACACAGTTGGTCCGGGAGGGGGAGACAGGAGGAGCTATGTTTTTTTTTGATTTGGAAAAGGCTTTCGATGCCATCGATTGGCAGTACATGATGGTGGTACTCCAACGCATGGGATTCGGACCTGTCTTCCTTAAATGGATTTCCATACTATATGCCCATCCAAAGGCGGCGATCCGTTTGAACGGGGAGGTTTCGAGAGCTTTCCCGGTTTCCAGAGGGACGAGGCAGGGCTGCCCCCTCTCGCCGGGGCTTTTTGCCCTGGTTATGGAGCCGATAGCGGTTGCACTTCGCTCCTCTCCCCGGATCCAAGGCATCAGAGTAGGCACGATAATAGAAACCACAGCCCTTTATGCGGACGATCTGGTGTTGTTCGTCTGGGACACGGGGCCCTCGCTCCGGGTGGCTCTCGGGGTCCTGGGGGAATTTACACGGGTCTCTGGTCTGAAGGTTAACTGGACTAAGTCCAAAATACTACCTTTGATGTCCCGCCCTGCTCAGGCAGGGCTGGATTCCGAGGTCCCTCTGCAGTGGGTCACACAAATTAAATATCTAGGATTACAAATTACTAACTCAGTAATGGATTTCATGGAACTCAAACTTTCCCCTCTGATCAAGAATATTGCTGGGAAATTAAATGGTTGGAAATCCCTCCCGCTGTCCTTAATAGGAAGAATAAATTTGATTAAGATGAAAATTTTGCCCTCCCTACTTTATGTCCTTAGGAACTCCCCAGTCTGGATCCCACAAACAGTCTTTAGGTCAATCAACAGTATGCTGACATCCTTTTTATGGCATAGGGGGACGCCGCGTATCCAATTAAAAATTCTACAGCAGCCATGGGGGGAGGGAGGTCTCGGAATGCCAAATTTCTACTTTTACTTCCTGGCGGGCCAGCTGACGACCGCACATAGGTGGCTGACAGCCCCCCCAGATGACGCGGCAGTGTCCTTGGAGGCTGCCCATGTGGGTTCCTACGAGGCTCTGGCACACTTGGTCTATAGAGGTTCGAGAACACCACATAACATTACACACTCTATGCGAGCAACGATTAGGGCTTGGGCGGTGGCTCAGGGGATGAGGCCCATTGGGCCTCACAGATATTCACCTGAGGCTCCTCTATGGCGCAATCCGAACTTTGAGCACTTCTTTGATCATCCAGACCCTGCGGTTTGGACTAGATATGGCATTAAAACTTTGGGCCATGTGGTCTCCGGCGGCGTGTTGTTGACATTTGATGAGCTCAAAGGCAAATATAATCTCCCAAATTCACATCTTTTTAGGTTTCTCCAGCTGAGACATGCCTTTTCCTCCCAGTTTGGGGGCAGTCCCCTGGAGCTCGAGCTTAGTGACCTTGAGCTGATGACCCGCAGTGAACATTTGGACAAGCCAGTCTCTAGCCTCTATAGAGGGCTGTTTGTACAAACGGCCCAGGTTATGGAAAAATGTAGGAGGGCTTGGGAGAGGTCTGCTCCTGGTTTGGATTCTGACGATTGGGACGACGTGTGGGAAGCCCCTTTCAAGAGTTTGGTGTCCTCCAGGGACCGCTTGATTCAAATTTTTACATAGAGCGTACCTCACCCCTGCCAGAGTGGCAAAGGTGATCGGCTCGCAGTCCTCGGGATGTTGGCGCTGTTCAGGGTTGCAGGCAGATTTAATGCACATCTTTTGGGAATGCCCCCACATACAGGTATACTGGCAGGACATAGCAGGGTGTATCGAGTCACTCACAACTATAAAGATTCCCCTTACGGTAGAGGTGTGTCTGTTGCATTAGGTGGATAACCTCGCTACTACAAGGGCCATTAGAACACTTTTAATGCTGTTGCTTTACTATGCCAAGAAACGTATTGTCATGACATGGAAGAGCGATCGATCTCCCACACTGTCTTCCTGGAAGGCATTGGTGAATACGGTGATTCCGCTTTATAAAGCAACATATCTGGCTAGAGGGGCTTTGACGAAGTTTGAAAAGGTTTGGGGCGGATGGCTAGCATCCACAGACACGGTGTCTGACATTTGAAGAGAGAGAGTATTGTTGGTTTGATTAATTATGAGATATGTGGTCGTGGGGGGCGGGCCTGTGTATACGGATTATGTAATACCACTAACTGTATATAATATGCAGCAAGAGACAACGTGGACAATATGTTATAACGGCAGCGAATTGTTATGTTTCCCATTTGGGAATTCCGCAATGGCGGAATGTTTGTATGTATTCTAAATTTGAAAATAAATAAAAAGTATTAAAAAAAAAAAAAAAAGTAAACATTAAACCCATACGGACCAAAGCGACAGGTTCACTTAAATGCAGACCTCTCCAGCAGCACATAAATACCTTCCAGTTTCCTTCTCCACCATGCTGTTCAGCTGCTAGGAGCAAAAGAAAGGTCTTGTGTAAGCTTTGAATTGTCAAGACTTAGAGTGCTATGGATTACTATGTCACAGTTCTTGTTGTCCCGGTGCTGTCACATACTCCTCCATACCCAGAAGTACCATGTATGTCCTTTGGCTTCTGATGTTCAACAGAGCAGTGGTAGAACAAAAATAAGGTAATTATATGTTGCAGGTAATGTGTGGATTAAAGCAAATCCATTGCTTTGCATTGAATATGCAATGAACAGGTTGGTTTAAAGACAGTGTGTACGCTGTGAGGACATAATCAGAGAAATGAACCACCTATTATCCCAGTGTGATATGTTTTCTCTAAAGTAAACCTGTCACATGTCTGAGCAATCTTTAGATCCAGAAATATAATCAACTTAACCATTTGCCATCCACAAGCTGTGTAGGACTTAAAGAAGTATTAAACGTTATCTCCTGGTGCCTTTACAGCTCCCATTTACTTTTACAGCACCGAGATGGTTCCACCTTCGCTCTGCCAAAGGTCGTGGTTCCCAGGCTCTCCTACTTCTCTAGGGAGCCTGGGACCACAGTAAATTATTTCAATCTTCGTCGCCGGTATACAAGATTAGGTGTATTTGCCGGTAGATAACATTTATTGGTTGATTTCTGAGGGACTTCTCTAGGGAGCCTGGGACCACAGTAAATTATTTCAATCTTCGTCGCCTGTATACGAGATTAGGTGTATTTGCCGGTAGATAACATTTATTGGTTGATTTCTGAGGGTCCTTTTTGCTGAGCATGCTTGGTATGGTCTGTAATTCTAATTTTTGTTTTTATTTCAACCTGCATGATATATTTTTCATTACTGAAGTCTACATTTTATACTGCCTTTTGGTATTTTCTGTATTGCCCAGATATGCAATAAAATTATAAAAAAAAAAAAAAAAAAAAACTTGTTTCAGAATGCAGAGTGGATGCAGATCGGGGAACATCCTTTCCCCGATCTGCTCTGAGAGCAATGAACCCAGGAACACTCAACCCTAAGCACTGTATGTTCAGAACTGTCACACCCCCAGCTAAATAGCCAGGTAAGTAGCTGGTCAAGCTTAGACCCCTGATGTCTTTATAAAGAGAACCTATCACCTGCCCAGGCTTGTTAGCCCCTTTGTGATAGCAATAAAATTCGATGAAAACAAAAAATGTTAAATTATGGGGCGTGGCCTGCGTGCTCTGAGATGGCCGCTTAATGTCGGAGCTCCGCCATCCAGCCAGGAGATAAGCTACATAGCAGGGACATACAGCCTCATTCGGGCCAGCATCACTCGCACAAGAGCCAGATCACTCCCCAGCACCCTACATGGGCAGAAGGAGGAAGGAGTCACCACCCCAGCCGAGTAAACTGACGGGGTTCTTCCCGTCCCAGCCCTGGCCGGCAAGGCAAGATGGCGTCCGACGGGAGGCCGCGATATGTAACGATCGCAATTCACAGGAGGCTCTAGCCACACCGCTTCCATCCAGCCCTCACTCCTCTGCAGCGTCCACACCATCCACCCGCAGCCCAGCAAAATCGAGACAGAGGACAACACCACCGGAGGAAACACCCGAGGCCTTCCTCATGGAGGTAAGCGCGGCTAGGCCGCACACAGAGACTGTGCACAATGCTCCCCCAGATCCGTTTGCAAGCTACCCCACTACAGGGAAGCCCCTCTCGGACGTACTCTTAAGACATGTTGTCCACCCTCAAATCCTCCATTCAGGAGGCCATTTGCACAGCACTACGCCAATGCCAAACAGACATAAATGACCTGGGCAACAGAGTAGATGATGTGGAAAAATATATGGGGGACCAGACTGCATCCCACAACATACTGGTGGACGCCTACAACACCCAAGCTGTGGAACTGGAATGGATTAAAAACAAATTAGCTGATTTGGAGGACAGGTCCAGGAGGAAAAACCTGAAACTGAGGGGGGGTCCCCGAAACCATCCAGTCAACCCAACTCCTCCAATACGCCCAAGAGCTATTCTCAGCTCTGGTTCCCTCCTTGACACCCCTAGAAGTCACTATTGACAGAATACACAGGGTTCCAAAACCGTCCTTCATCCCAGAGGAAGCACCTGGAACATGTAATCCTCGGACTGCATTTTTTTTAAAGCCAAGGAACTCATCCTAGCTGCTTCTCGAAACCCTGACAACCGACCACCCAAGTTCGCCACAACACTCACCCTGCCTGACCTCTCCAGACACACACTGCAAAGCAGACGCAATCTGGCTACAATCACAAAGACCCTCCGCAACCACCAGATTACCCACAAGTGGAGACACCCGGCAAACCTGGTGATAACCCACAATGGATCCACTAGCACAATGACCTCACTCGAAGAGGGACTATCGCTTCTCCACCAATGGGGGATACTCCTAGATAATCCTCACACTCAAGCACCTCAACCCACCACTGCTCCCATGCCCCATGATTGGCAACTGGTGGCCCGGAAGAAGTCCTCAAAGAAACACAAAGAACCCCACAATGGCCCTGCTGCCACAAACAATACCAACTCATATACTCCTGGCACCGGATAACCCTATCTAAGGTTACCATCCCCTCCTTACTCATCGCATGTTTTGTTGCGACCTGCACCCCAGTCAAAAAGTACATACAAACTAACATGCTTTACTTTATGATTGTTAACCATCCCCTTGTTTTCCTCTCCCCTGGTACACAACTGCCTACTAGAAGTCTCATCTTCCCTCTCTCCGAGGAAGCCCACTCGTCAGACGGCCTGCAATGCGACTCCACCCAGGACCAGACAGCTCTCTGGAACAACCCGAGAACTCCGAGGCCCAACCGGCCTCCAACATTTCCTGAAGTAAGTGACATGCACCATAGACCCACACAAAAGGAACAAATGACCCAAGACTCTTAAGTGCGTATCACTGAACGTCAAAGGGTTGAACCACCCTGCTAAGAGACACTCTATGTGGAAGCAAGCTCTCCAACCTCAGGCAGAGGTCCTATGTATCCAGGAGATGCACTTTCAGTCCTCCCAAATTCCTAAATTCACTCACAAATGCTTCGCATACATGTTTCTCTCATGCGCCCAAAAGAAGAAAAGGGGCGTACTTATAGCTATTCAGGAAACGGTTACCTTTCGCCTGATAGACTCACTTATTGACCCGGAGGGCCGATTTATTATTTTAACCTGTGACATTAACTCACACCCCTTTACTTTGGTCACGATTTATGCTACGAACAAACAACAACGGCGCTTCCTGTGCAAAACTCTGAAGAAAATCTCCAAGATAAGATACGGTAGCTTGATTTTGTGCGGGGACTTCAATGCGACTTTGGACCCCCACCTAGACACGACCTCTAAGTCAGTAACCAGGAAGCCTCAACTCTCCACTCTCTTTCACAAAGAACAACTGTATGATGTCTGGAGGTGCCAACACTCCTGCGAAAGAGATTACTCTTACTTTTCCCCCAGACACCATACATATTCAAGAATAGATATGTTCATCACTGATCAGTGGACTCTACAGAAAGTATCCAAATCTACTATCCATGATATCTTATGGTCTGATCATGCGGCCATCTCTTTGACAGTCGATGAGGGGGGCCCCCCCTCACATTCCCCATCTGGCGATGCAACACGTCCCTCTTACAAAATACTAAAACCTCCCCAACTCTTAACACAGCAAATCTCAGATTTTTTTAAATCCAACGAGGGCTCTGTTCAAGACCCATTCACTCTTTGGCAGGCCCATAAAGCTGTCATAAGAGGAGTCCTTATACAGCAAGGTGCCAGGTTAAAGAGAAGCCACAACTCCCAATTCAAAATGCTAACATCAGAAATCCATACTCTTGAGCTGGCCAACAAAACACAACCCCAACCTACACTCACCGAAAAGCTTAATGCCCTAAGAGAAAAACTTAGAACCCTATTACAACACCAGTATGAGGGCCACCTTCGCAATTTAAAGTTGACTTACTATTCCTTGGCTAATAGAGCCGGGAAGATCCTAGCGGAATCAAAACAGCCCGCAATAAAACCAAAATCTCATACCTAATCCACCCAACACACAACCAGAGAATAATAGATCCACAGTCCATAGCGGATCAATTTGCTGACTTCTACAGCTCCTTGTACAACCTCAAGGAGGACAGCGGAACCCCACAACCTATTAATGAGATAATTCTCTCCTTCCTTGAGCACATTGACCTTCCCACCCTCTCCCAGCCCCAATTGGACCAACTCAATGCCCCCCTAGACATTAACAAATTGAATAGAGTTGTGGCGACTCTTCCCCTCGGCAAATCCCCTGGCCCAGACGGGTCCACCAATGATTATTACAAGACCTTCTCTAACATACTAGCTCCCCACCTACTTTGAATGTTTAATCAAGCAGCTTTAGCATCCCACTTCCCCGAAGAAATGCTCAAAGCGTATGTGGTGACCATCCCCCAAACCGGGGAAGGACCCCATCACCCCTGCTAATTTTAGGCCCATTTCCTTACTAAATTCAGATGTCAAGATATTTGCCAAATTGCTAGCCCTCCGAATATCCAAAGTCCTCCCACTCCTTCTCAACAGAGACCAGATGGGGTTTGTGAGGGGCAGACAACCCTCGGCCTCAACTAGACGTGTCCTCAATCTTATCCACCGAGCTGGCTCTGTTCGAACGCCTTCTCTCCTCTTGTCCATAGATGCAGAGAAGGCGTTCGACAGAGTTCACTGGCAGTACATGCTACAGGTCATGAGGAAGTTTGGTTTTCAAGGTGTTATACTACAGGCTATCCTAGCGCTCTACTCTAAACCTACAGCCCAGGTTCTTACCGCGGGTCTTCTGTCCAAAAAGTTTGATATTTCTAATGGCACAAGACAGGGATGTCCCCTCTCGCCCACAATCTTTAACCTTATTATAGAACCCCTAGCAGAAAAAAAATTTGCTTAGGCCCACTTGTATCTGGTATCAAAATTGGACAGACGAAACATTCCATAACTCTCTTTGCAGACGACATCATCCTTTCCATTACGAATCCCCTTTTCTCACTCCCAAGAACCCACCAAATCTTACTGGAGTTCTCTAATGCCTCCTACTACAGAGTTAACTTTACCAAATCTATAATCCTAGAGTTAAATGTCCCCCCCCCACCCCCTCAAATCCAAACTGCAATCCACATATCCATACAAATGGACAAATACCTCCATCCCATACCTAGGAATAATACTCATCCCAAGTCCCGCCTCCCTTATCCAAACAAACCTCAGTGCGCTAACACAAAAAATCAGACCGCAACATCAACGCCTACAAAACTCTGACCTCTCTTTGACCGGAAGGTCCGCAGCCATCAAAATGGTAATTCTTTCCCAAATCCTCTACATACTCAGAGCTCTCCCAATCTCCATTCCCCAACACCACCTCCACAAACTATCCTCGCAACTGTCTTCCTTCATATGGAACAAAAAGAAACCTAGATGCCCACAAAAAATACTTCACAAGCATAAATCAGCCGGTGGAAAGGGACATATTGATATAAAAGATTATTACTGGGCAATTAAACTTTCCCAACTAAAACATTGGTTCAGTAATACCAACCCCCCCATATGGGTTGACATGGAAAAAACGCTCTCCCCTACCCACCACCTTGTCTCCCTTCTAATTAGGGATTCCTGGATTCCATGGAAACTATCCAATTTTCCACACACTATAGCAGACTCTATAAGGGCATGGAGAGATTTTCTCCAACCCCAGCCAGATTCCACCCAACTACACGTTCCCCCTGTCCCAACATAATCCCTCACACTAATCATTCCCTTCCTAAATGTGAACCACTTGGTCTCGAAAGGCCTGGACACAATCCAAAAATTTTATGATGGCCCATCTATTAAATCTTGGGACAGCTTGTGGAATCACTACGACCTTCATCCAAGTGCCCAATTCAATTACTCACGTATCAAACATTTCCTTTCCAAGCACCCCCTCCCCACTATCCAAATCCCACAGAAAGCATGGGATTTCTTCAACTCCTCCAACCTCCAATCTAGCAGCACAACCCTCTGAAAAGGGAAACATTTGACAACCATTGGAGACCATGGTCCAACATGTACCCCCTTTAGGAACTCCTACCCCTACTCTCCTACCCCCCTCTTGCAATCTAAAACATATGACCTGTTGCACAGAGAGGGTGATCACCCCACTAAGCTACTACCTATGCTCCCAGATCGAATAAGCGATGTGTACATATGTCAAGGATCCTATTCACTGAGCCTGATGAGACATTATTCCCTATCTCCTCACCACACCCCCACCCTATGATATGCATTGTGTACCTACCCTTTCCCCCTCCCCCCCTTCTCTATCCTCCCCCCCCTTCCTCTATATCCCCTTTCTCTATTTGTTTTTGTTACTGTACCCCGTTTACACCAATAAGATAAGTTAAAATACAATGTTGTATTCCTATTAAGCCGGGGAATGCCCAGAGGCTTTGTTTTGTTACTACTTTTACAAAACCAATAAACAAGATTTAAACAAAAAATTTTAAATTATCATAAAAATGTTTTAAAAGCAACCTTGTTGCCCCGTGCGCACACATAAGATGCAAACATGCTTGTAGGACACGCATGTGTATGTAAACCATAATTGTGCCACACATGTTGGGTACCGTTGAAGTGAGCAATAATTTTAGAGCCATAATACATGGTTAACTCTAAATTGATAACCTGTAAAGTGTCACCTATGGACAATTTGGAGTACCATATTTTTTATCCATTTCACAGGCCAGCACAATTTTAAGGCTTGGCATGTTTGGTATTTGTTTACTTGATGCAACCTTTTTATGTTTTATAAAAAAATGGGTATAATATTGTATTTATGGGCACTAAAACTAATTTTTGTCTATTTTTTTCTGAAAATATAGAAATTTATAAACATTTATGCAAATATCACTCAGCATAAGAATGGCAAATGTCACTATTTTATTCTACAGGGTTTAAAAAAAATGTATAATTTTCTATAAAAATGCAGATTTTAATGTGTGAAAATTTTAATATTTGCCCTGGGCATGAACAGTACATAAAAATTGTATTTATTTTGGTGAGAAACGTGCCAAATCATATACGTTAAAGATGACAGAAGGGTGGTAAGAGCTATAGCACGGACATGGCAACTGTTCTGCTGAGTGAGTTAAAAGGGATACAGTGGGACTGGTTGATGAAAACTGTAGAAATAAAGAATAATGCCCATACTAAGAGGGTTCCTATTTCTGTTTAAAGGTAGAGATTAGAAGTTGTCAGGTGGTTGACCATTATAAATGCAACGGGGCCATACTCAAAGCACAACTCCTTCCAAATTTTTTTTTTTGTTGTTGTCTCATTGCTTAGGTTCCTCCTGTCACTCTTTTCTACTCTATTGCTGCTGTTTTTAGTCTAATGTATAGATTTTGTTAATTAAAAAATATGCTATTTACCCACCAACGTGTTTCACTACACTAAACCTTTGATCCAACCTCTAAACTGTTTCCTTTATTTTGAAAAGCCAGGGTAAAGGAAAAAAAAGTGGTTAAAAAAGGTACTTATTGATTTAACCAATTCTTTTTTGGGTATGTAAGGTGTGTGTTCTTTGCCTACTTACTTTATGTTAAAGGGTGCCCCATATTCCCATTTCAAAAGGTTTGGAAGTAAGCCACTGGTGAAATCCCCCCTCATGTCTTGTTTTGTCTGATACTCATTATTATACACTTCCCGAGTCTATCCAAAGTTTAGAGCAAAATTAATCTTAAACATTTTAAAACCATTGTCAGGTAGGGTTTTAATGACAAAAGAGACCCTAGTGGTCTTTTCTGTCATAAATGCTTCTTCCTGCCTGTCATTGGCAATGTACACTGAGCCACGCATGCCCAGCTCAGTACACTTATGGGGCCACTCTGTGCCGTGATGGAGTGACTCCAGTGTACACAATGTGCAGGAGTGATGTTATCCCGGCCCTGTCATTTAAGTAGTCGAACAGAGCGAACCCGGGAGACTGGAAGACGATGGAAGCACCTGTTACCAGCTGGAGCACTGATAACGCTGGAGGGCTTTGTATGACAGGTAGGTCTGCCATAATGTGCTAATAGGCAGTGCATACTAGCACATTATGGCCTAAACCTCCTGGGAGCCCATTAAAAGAAAAACTACATACAGTGTCGCAGAGTTTAACCACAACAGTACCTGGCACGAAAACCCCCTTCCTGTCCAGGCCATTTTTCAGCTTTCAGCGCTATCACACTTTGAATGACAATTACTCAGTCATGCAACACCCTCCAAATCCGGTATTACACGATCATACGTGACGGATAATCGTGTAATACCGTCTGGATGGACAGTATGTTTCGGGAGGTCGCAATAGTCACGAGGTCGACCATTGTCCACGAAGGTAGCAGAAGGTCAGAGGGCCCAAGCGAGACAAGCTGATGAATTTACTGTCCCGGCCCTATTGTAGTGAGGACGTGTAACACATGTGACCTCAGTGAGGTAGTGCCGTGTCTCACCGGGGTATTCACATGACTCGACCCGTACGCACCGAGTCACATGTAACGGTTACTGTCCGTCCTTCTTCGTAAATACTGTCTTTTCTGGTGATCCCAGAGA
>BLSH010026853.1:331327-349647 GCA_018402905.1 Glandirana rugosa
CTGTGCTGTTTTGGATCCCACCGCTTCTCTGCTTATGGTTCAACTTTGATATTCAGCGCCTTTTATTCTTGGATTTCCTGTAAGTGCACTATTTTATAATAAATGCGTTTGCTTTTAATGGTATCACACTATTGCGGCCTTTTTTCCATATGGTTGTACGGACCCCATGACAAGCATTTGAAATTGTGAACATCCATTATCGGAGGTTGAGTGGAGGCTTAGAGTCCACGCAAGCGTCCTGTGACCCCCCGTAATAGAGGGTCATGGAGCTCTGGTAAGGGGAATCTTTGTCGGAGGAACCGTGCACATTTGGATTGGTGTGGTGGAGGAATCTATATATGAATATTCTGGCTGTGATCACACCTGGGATTTATTATATGTTTTGGACTTTTGAATTTATCACATATATTTTATGGATTTTTTTTGTTTCACTAAATTTTTTTGTGTAAGGTTAGATTTATGTTGACCTACACATTTATATTGTTAGTTCAGAATTGTTTTTCACATTTATTTGTCACATTTTGAGTTATATATGGGTTTGTTTCATTTGCACTTTTTGTGAGTTTACAACACAAGCGCAGAAATTTTTTTTCACTTTCATCTGTTTTTTAGTGGTCAATCCCCCACTTGATATTTTGAAGCTGTGTCCGGATATACATCTTAATAATTTCTCTTACAGGGTAGCGCAGTTGTATACGCTTTAAGATCCCTGTCATGCCACCTGGCAGAGCAGGGAACTGCCTTATTTACATCTTCTGTAGCAGGCGATCGCGGGTTGCCAGCGGACATCGAGTCTACCCGAACCCGTGGCCACACTCAGGGAGCATGTTGCGGGCATGAGAGCACGCCGCCGGCAGCGCACGCTCGCCCCCTAACTGCGCCTGCACAAATCACCGTTTGCAAATGCCAATTCGCACTATGCTGCCACACTGCAGCAGTAAAAGTACATGAGCTGGTTGAAAACTGCTTAATGAGGGAACAGTCAGCAATAATAACTGACAGGTGTTCTAATCCCTCTCCACTCCAAATCCCAATCCAAAACTAAAAAAAAATGTGTTGCCTTCAGTTATGCTTTGTTCGCAATGTAACAATAGAATGTTTCCTGGATCGTTAAACGCTATTTGGCTTCTGGGCACGTTCCAGTATTCACCTTGTAGACAAACTCTGGTGAATGTCATTTCCCCTTATTACACACAATGTCTAAGCCCTGAAGATGGAGATCTTTGAGCCCCAAAATGTCTTGGCTGTTTCATGTTTTCTTGTTCGGAATTAACAAGAAAAATAAAACATTTGGGACTATTTATGGGTTTATAGGGTCGGGGCTACATCACACTGGTGGAATAAGCTTCCCAACTTACTGAGATGGGGAAAAAGGAACAAATACAAATATGCAAGCGAAGGACGCTCCTCCTGAAGAATAAATATACAAAATAGGATTTAGAAAAAACAATCCTAATAGAAGAAAAAAATATATATACAATACCAAAGAGATGGCGACAATGGGAAAAATTCAGTACCTCAGCGGATGTTGCACGGTATATGTAAATATTGGTTCCTGGGGGGAGAGAGGAAACCCTTACCCTCTCCCTGTTCCCTGTTCCCTATCCCCCTTTTTTTTTTTTTTTTCTCTTTCTTTCTGGTATGAATGTATGGGTGGTAGGCCATATATATACATGTCGGAGAACTAGGAGAAGATTATAGGAAGGGTATGATGCAAGAAATAAAATTATAAAGGGTTAAGAGGCACCCCTACTTGGTAGAGAAATCCCTTGAAATCAATAAAGATGGTTAAGAATAATCTACCCTTTGATGTGTATAGAAATGACAATTTTGTATTTTATGTGGCAAAAGAAAAATGTTTGAAAATAACAATAAAGAAAAGATTGAAACAAAATAGGATTTGTTAAAGTGGTTGTCAACTCGTGACAACCACTATCACCTACATGTAAGCCTATAATAAGGCTTACCTGTAGGTGCCCTGAATATCTCCCAAACCTGCACGGTTTAGGAGATATACAGTTTCCTAGATGTGCATTTCACATTTCAGATGGCATTTCAGCACATGCACAGTGAAGAAATGGCCTCCGTGCCGTTCCTTCACTGTGATCGTGCCGTGACTTGTGGCTCCTGCGCGCATGCACGGCAGTGACATCACGCAGCCGGAGTAGTGGCCCCGGAAGGAAGAGGGGACAGCGCTGGACGTCGCAGGCTTCATTTGCAGGTAAGTGACATAGTAGCCCATTATGCATCTACTTTACAGGGGAATGTAGAGGAAGTAAACTCAATCTGAAAAAAAAGAACAATATTTTTTACTTTTTTGCTATAATAAATATCCAAAAAAAAATATAAAAAAGAAAATTATTCATCAGTTTTGGCCGATATATATTCTTCTGCATATTTTTGGTTAAAAAAAATCACAATCGGCGTATTTTCATTGGTTTGCGCAAAAGTAATCGCGTCTACAAACTATGGGAATAGATTTATGGTGTTTTTACTATTTTTTTACTAGTAGTGGCGGCGATCTGCAATTTTTATCAGGACTGCGATATTGCAGCGGACATGTTGGACATTTTTGGGACCAATGGCATTTATACAGCGATCAGAAATGTAAATGTCCACTGATTACTGTATAAATGTCATTGGCAGGGAAGGGGTTAACACTAAGGGGGCAGTGAAAGGGTTAACTGTGTTCCCTGGGTGTGTTCTAACTGTGGGGGGGGGGGGGGTGGGGCTGGTCGGGACATAACAGATCTAACTGATCCCAGTGACAGGGATCAGTAGATCTGGTATGTCCCATTCACAGAACTGAGAACTGCCGTGTTTACGTGGGCGGTTCCCCGTTCTGCAGCTGCTACAAGTGATCGGCGGGTCTCAGGCAGACATCGAGTCCACCCGACCCGCGGGCACGCCCACGCAGCATGCAGCGGCCACGAGGGCGTGCTGCTACAGGCTGCAAGTGCACGTGGGGAGCGTGCACAAGGCAGGGCGTCCATAGACGTCCACCGGGCATTTCAGAGCCGCGCTGTAGCAGTCTTTTGGCTATAGCGCGGTCCTGAACTGGTTAAAGCCAGAAGTGTTTCTTTTTTTAACACTACTTTTCTTTATACTGGCTTATCAAAATAAATGCAACCGTTTTTGAATGAAAAAATGTAGCTCAGTATAAGGGCTCATTCACGCATGCCATTTTTGCAGCTGCTTTTAGGGGCGTTTTTTGTTTTTTTAACTACCTCTGAACTCTCCTCCATGTTAGCCTATGTGTCCATGCACACAGAAACTTTCGGAGGAGTTTGGGGGCATAAGCGCCATTTTGGGGCAGTAAAAAAAATTGACTGCCAGTGTATCCAGGAGCAGAGGCTGTTTGATTGTATAAACGCTATAACAAGCTTTTAGCTGCATTTAGCCGCTTTTACATTTTAGGGACTGTAAAAACGCTAATGCTCAGAAATGCAGAAAAACACGTATAAGCGATATTCAAAAACATGGCTAAAGGTTTTTAATGCTACTTTTTCCTGATAGCAGTGCTGGCATTTTTCAAGCTCTCTTTTGGTAAATAATGCATTTTTCCTATTGATGTGTATACATCAGACAAAAAAAAAGGACAACTGAGGAGAAAAGAAGGACTTCAAAAGACAGACAGGGGTACTCAGTTGTAATATAGAAATCATCCCTCCAAATGTGGTACAGTTTGGAGCTATGAACCCGAAGTGAAAGAGAAGAAATGAGGACAAAACATTGTGCTTTTTTACTTACTGAAGAAAAACGTCTAAGAGTTCCAGAATAGGAGGCACAAAGAACGTCCATTATGTACACTCCCGGCTATATCAGATTGTATAGTTTCATTGTAATACATGAAATACAAATGATTTCACTACAAACCTCGAGGACACTGTTCATGCTCATACTGACCTCCTTTTTCTCTGCTGTAAGATATTGCTGTAATGGTTCTTAATCTCTTTTTAGTTATTTTATGCATAGTGGATGATGGCATGATTGTATATGCTCTTTTTAGTTAAAGTTGTTAAAAGTGGGTCTTCAGTTTTCCAAGTTAAAGTATAACTAAAGGCAATTTTTTTTATTTTTATTTTTTAGTTTTAGAGCAGAGAGGGTTTAGAACACCTTTTAGGTTTTAATTGCAAGGAAGATTCACCCACCTCTATTCTGTTTACCATGATCACTAAAGCCTCGTACACAAGGTGCGACGGTCATATGAAAACTGTCGTACGACCGCTCGTTGTATGATCATCCGACCGTTAGTACGTGCGATTAGAACAGCCAGCGTATGATGATCGTACAACTGAAGTTGGAGGAGCAGACTAGAAAACTTAGGTTGTACAGAGAAGTTGGTCCAACAAGTTTTAAGTGCAAAAACAACGCATGCTCATAAGTCAGGAACGCTCCGAAGTGTCCGTTCGTGTAAACTACGTTCCTAATTCACAAATCACATTCAGCTGAACTTCCTCTTTATAAGCTCGTAACACGTCACTACGTTCGGCTTGGTCGTACGATCGCTTAGTGCATGTTAGTATGCTAGACACAACAGCCAACATACGATTTTGGCGGTTCGGTCATACGACCGTCGCATCGTGTGTACGAGGCTTAATGGTAAAGTAAAAGAAAATTCTACATTTTGGATTGTCACCAGAACAGGAAAAGAGGGGACAACTTCCAATGGAGACACCTGTGGTGAGCCTGGTGACAGCCAGGGATTCTCCAAAACTTTGAATCCCTGACCAGTAAATCCAACTTTTCCCTGAATTTACTATCCATCTACTTATTCCACATCCAGATTTACTACCAACTAGGCTAGGGCCTGGATACAAACCGACTGGATGGTTTAGGTACATCCCTAGATTATATAGGTTTGGTAAATCTTAAAAGTATAACTAGAGGCATTTTTTTTTTAGTTTTGGATAGAGTGGAGAGGAAATAGAACATCTATTAAGTTTTTATTGCTGTCTGTGCCCTAGGGTTGCCACATCATCCCTTTAATCCGGGACACATATGAATTACACAGGTTCTGAGGCTAATTTAAGGCACCAAGTGAGTTTAATTACCACCTTAATCAGCCACAGAACCTGTGTAATTAATGTGTCCTGGATTAAAGGGATGATGTGGCAACCCTACTGTGCCCCCGTGTGGGAGATTCACCCTCTCTATTTCTCCTGTTTACCATTATCATTGAAAGTGAAAGTAAAGAAAATCCCAAATTTTGGGTTGTCCCCAGAAAAGTAATAGAGGGGAAGCCTTCCAATGGAGATGCTAGTTCTGGTGTTGCCTTAATTTGCCGGGATTTCCTCTCACTTCCTGTTTACCTACGGGATAGGAAGTGAAGGGAAATCTCTGAAATGGGACTCAGAGACGAGAAAAAAATAGACAGGGGTTATAACCCTCCCTTGCTCTACCCAGAATGGAAAAAGATCAAACTTAAGGAAACTATACAAAGATTACACAGTCGGACTGTGTATGTTGAGCTTTACTCAGTCTGAGTGCTGACATGCAAGGGATTATGGGAAAAAGAAGTCTGATTTAGATACCAGTTTAATGCCAAAACATTTATTGATTTTAAATGAAGACATACTGTAACTAGATTAAATTATGTTTTGGATACAGTGAGGGAAAAAATTATTTGATCCCCTGTTGATTTTCTACGTTTGCCCACTGACAAAGAAATGATCGTTCTATAATTTTAATGGTTGGTTTACTTTAACAGTGAGAGACAGAAAAACAAAAAAATCCAGAAAAAGGTATTTCAAAAGGTTATAAATTGATTTGCATTATAATGAGTGAAATAAGTATTTGACCCCCTCACAAAACATGACTTAGTACTTGGTGGCAAAACCCTTGTTGGCAATCATAGAGGTCAGACGTTTCTTGTAGTTGGCCACCAGGTTTGCACACATCTCAGGAGGGATTTTGTCCCACTTCTCTTTGCAGATCTTCTCCAAGTCATTAAAGTTTTGAGGCTCAAGTTTGGTAACTCGAAACTTCAGCTCCCTCCACATATTTTCTATGGAAACAAGGTTTGGAGACTGTCTAGGCCACTCCAGAACCTTAATGTGCTTCTTCTAAAGCCACGCCTTTGTTGCCTTGGCTGTGTGTTTTGGATCATTGTCATGCTGGAAGACCCATCCACGACCCATTTTCAATGCCCTGGCTGAGGGAAGGAGGTTCTCACCCAAGATTTGATGGCACATGATCCCGTCCAACGCTCCTCCTCCAAACATAGCGAGTTGAGTTGATACCAAAGAGCTTGATTTTGGTCTCATCTGACCATAGCACTTTCATCCAGTTCTCCTCTGAATCATTCAGATGTTCATTAGCCTGTACATGTGCTTTCTTGAGCAGTGGGACCTTGCGGGCGCTGCAGGATTTTAGTTCTTCACGTTATAGTGTGTTACCAATTGTTTTCTTGGTGACCTATGGTCCCAGCTGCCTTGAGATCATTGACAAGATTCTCCCGTGTAGTTCTGGGCTGATTCCTCACCATTCTCATGATCATTGAAACTCCACGAGGTGAGATCTTTCATGGAGCCCCAGACTGAGGGAGATTGACAGTGTGATTATTCGCAAATGGAAGAAACACAAAATAAGTGTGGTCATCCTCTCGGCAAGCTGCTTGGCGATGGTCTTGTAGCCCATTCCAGCCTTATGTAAGTCTACAATCTTGTCTGACATCCTTGGACAGCTCTTTGGTCTTGGCCACAGTGGAGAGATTGGAATCTGATTGATTGATTGCTTCTGTGGATGGGTGTCTTTCATACAGGTAACCCCTTTGGCTCCTTTCACACCAAGGCGTTGGAAAAAAGCCTGTAAAATCCTGTAAAACGCCATGATTTTAGTGTGTGTTTTTGCCGCGCTTTTGAAGCACTAGCGCTATAAAGAGCGCCCCTCTAATGGCGTTTTTTAAGCGCTTTTCAAGCGTTTGTGTTTCAATCATGTGACCTTTCCACAGCCTCAGTACACATTTCAAGCGTTTTTCATGCGCTTAACCATTATTTTCAATGGACATGGGCGTTTTTGAAGAGCTATTTTGAGCGCACAAAACAAGCTGAAAAGATGCTGCTTGCAGGACTTTTAGCAACGCCTAGCAAGCGCAATGCCTCGGTGTGAAAGCATCCATTGAGATGCATGGGGAGCGTTTTTGGTGCGCTTTTTATGTGCTAATTTTAGAGCAAAAACGCCTGAAAAACGCCTTCGTGTGAAAGGGGTCTTTAAGCTAATGCTCCTAATCTCAGCTCATTACCTGTATAGAAGACATCTGGGAGCCAGAAATCTTGCTGGTTGATAGGGGATCAAATACTTATTTCACTTATTAAAATGCAAATCAATTTATAACTTTTTTGAAATGCGTTTTTTTATAGACTGATCATTTCTTTGTCAGTGGGTAAATGTACAAAATCAGCAGGGGATCAAATACTTTTCCCCCTCACTGTATGTGCCTGGAGATCAGTCTTAAAATGTTTTTTAAGCCTTGTATACCTTTTAAATCATATTTATTCAATTATTAAAATACATCCAAATAGGCGGCCGGAAGAAGTTTGTGGAAGTGTTGTCCTGTTGGTGTTTGGCATTCCAGATGGCAAAGATTCATTATTCATCGTATTCAGACGTATTGCAAAACCACAGGGAAAGCTCTCCTCTGCAGTTACCAATTTTAGTGGGGCGGTCCTGCACAAAACTTCATATTACTTGCAGAACAAAAGTCTTGGAATATTTAGTTCATCACATTTCATACTACTATACGTATCTTAGTAAAACAAAAAAAAAACAAAAAACTTGGCAACTTTTAAAATAATATGTAGTAATAAGGGTATTTGGTATTAAACCCAAGCAAAAGCATTTATTATGTTGCAGCTTATCAATTCTTAGGGTCCTTTCACACGGGCGTTCCGATGTCAGTTTTTCAGACGGACCTGATTGGATGCTCCATTCAACCCTATGGAGTGGCGGATGTCAGTGTAGACAGATGGAGACCCTATGTTCCATCCGTCTGGAGAATCGGATTGGATAGGACCGGATGAAAACGGACAGGCAAATCTGTTTTCATCCAATCTCCACAGAGGACAGCAGGGCTCTGACAGTTCCATCTCCGCACAGTGAGCAGAGACGGATCTGTCATCCGCCTGCTCAGCGGGGATCAGCAAATTGATCCCTGCTGAGCGGACAAGCCTGTGTGAAAAGACCCTGAGATGTGATGGCTGCATTGGTTTTCTTTCTAAGGCTTTCTTTTTATTTTCACCTGGTGATCCTGTCAGTAAGGGCTTGTTCACACTTGACTACATTTCTAAAGCTTAACAAATGCTCCTATATCTTTATTATGGGCGTTAGACTGGTGTTTTACTAATCGTAATGCTGCCTACCAGAGCATTTGTGAAGCGTTACCATATATTTGACTAGGAGGCTTCGAAAGGCTTCAAACGCCTCTTGACTCGACATGAGGCTTCAATTTTGAAGCAACGCGACGGGGCGTTTTTAAACCACCTGATTTTAATGCCAGTGTGAACTTAGCCTAAAGCCCCTTACACATGATACAAAATCTTCATACGACGACCGGTTTTCAGATCGTTAGTATGGTCCTTTCGACAGCCGATTTTGATTTTTCGGACCACTAAAGCTGGATGTGCAGACTATAAAATTTCTGTTGGATGTGAGCACAACGTGCAATTTTCATATAATTAGTACCGTTTTTGTCCGAAAAAAAACGTAAGTGCAAGACTACGCATGCTCAGAAACTAAAAAATACATACAAAGCTATTCAACACATTACATCACTTCTGATGTTGAATTCGGTCGTATGAGAATTTTCATATTGTTAGTAACCTCTTCACTTTCGACATGAGACAAACATCCAACAAAAACGGACGTTCGGTTATCCGAAATTCTAAGCATGTGTACCAACACTTATGGGGTTGCATACAATGGGCATCTTTTTTTATGTAAAACTTTTATCCCAAAAGAAAAAAAACTTGCTTGCTGTAACTGTTTAACCACTTGACCTCCGAAAAATTGGACCCCCCCCCCTTCATGATCAGACCACTTCTTGTAATACAACCCTGCGTTACTTTAACTGACAGTTGCGCGGTCATGCAACACTGTACCGAAATAAAATTTATGGCATTTTTTCCCCACAAATCGAGCTTCCTTTTAATGTTATTTGATTACCTCTGCATGTTTTATTTTTTGCGCTATAAACAAAAAAAGACCGAAACTTTTGAAAAAAAACTATTTTTTACCTTCTGCTACAAAACATATTCAATATTTAATTTTATCCGAAATTTAAAAAACCCAAATTCTTCATAAATGTAGGGCAATATGAATTCTGCTACATGTTTTTGGTAAAGAAAATACCAATAAGCATATATTGATTGGTTTGCATGAATGTTATAGTGTCTAAAATATTTGGTATATATTTGTGGAATTTATATTTATTTTTTTCTACTAGTTATGGTGACGATCAGCGACTTATATTGCGGCGAACAATCGCACACTAACTGACACTTTGTGGGAACCAGTGACACTAATACAGTGATCAGTGCTAAAAATATACACTGTCACTGTACTAATGACACTGGCTGGGAAGGGGTTAAACATCTAGGCTGATCAAAGGGTTAACTGTGTGCCTAGTCAGTGTTTGTGTTTACTATGCCTGCTATGTACTGCTTTTATTGGGGAAATAGATGGGTTTTAGTCACAGAATCCATCCCTTCTACCCTGTCAGAATGGAGCTCCATTCTGAGTCTCTGCCCATCAATCGACGGGTCCTGGCAGACATCGAGTGCCCGGAACCTGCAGAACAGCTTCTGGGATATGTACGCCCCCTTCAGGCGGGAGTAAAGGATCATGTATATATACATGACCAGGTGCACGGCTGCTGCCCTGTAGCAGTAAAACTGCTATAGGGTGGTCATCAAGTGGTTATAAAGTGTTTGCTTGGGTTTGGCTTCAATTAGTGTATCTAAATTTGCTAGCGCATCTAACACTACCCTCCCCCAGACTGACAATGCTGCTATCCAAAGGTGTCTCTGTTGCTACTTCATCCAGAGTTGAGCCACGCTAATACATGGTGTGTTACTGGCCAGATCACCACTTGAAAACCGAGGCCTAAAAAAAAAAAAAGAAAACAAATGCAGCCACCACATCGAAGTATTGGTAAGTTGTAATATATTGCATTTTCAGGTTGGGGTTTATTATCACTTTAACATATAAGGTACTCAGCAACACGACACAAGAGCCATTTTTAAGTTCCTCTACAGCTTTAAAGCAATTACTACAATGGTCCAAGAAATCCAATTATAGTCAAAAATTAAAATAGGTCCCCTCAGATGTCTTCTGAACCTTCATAGAGCTTACAATAATAGAAAAGGATATTACTGCGCTACCCCAAAATAATTGTATAGAAAAGCTGCCAGCACACCAACCACAACAAAATTGGACATATACAGATTGAAAATAGTGCAGCGCTAATCCAATGTGAATAATCCTAAAAATGATGTGAATATTAATCAAAATGTCTATAACATAAAATACAACAAAAAATATGTGAATATTATAAGTTGTCCAAAATTCATATATAACATATAGTGCAACAGAACCCTCAAGCATGAAATTAAGCCCAAGAGTCCATAAATCCAGTGAGTGAATATGTGTTCATATTGATTCGGAAAATTGCTCTATTCAATCAGATGAAGAATGTTCATATAGTGCAGTAATCCAGAAATTAGAGGTATCAACCCGGTGATAAAGAGAGGAAGCAAATTGTCATCCACATGCAGTGTCACCACCACCAGGAGAAATACAAGGTACTCTTACCAGCTATAACTGGGTAAACCGCATACAGTATATATCCACCAGGACCCATCCAAAGGGCCACCATCTAAATTCCCAGGATAACGATTCTTCCTCTAGGGGGTACACTCCGATTGTATCCTTCACAGCACCATCCAATATGGACAAGGACATCCACATCAAAAACCTCTTGGGTAGACTTTGAAGGGTATCCCAATGCCTCGTCAAAAACAAAAGGCGCTACATAGCATGATATCCTTTAAATAATAGTCACTTTATTTACAAAATTTGCACTTACATGCTCCTGGATAAAAACGTTCACAAATGGAATTCCACATATAAACCATACATTGCGCAATGGTACAGAGCAGGCTCACGTCACCCGACGCGTTTCGTCTCACAAGACTTCTACAGGGGTGTAAGACCACCTTCATAGAGCTTGACTAGTGTCCCAAAGGGTCCAGAACTCCACAGCACTCTGATTTGCAAACGCTGAGACAATGTTGATAGCTGACCCATCCCATCCAACACCTTCCTATTGCCTTCACACAATGATGGGAGGTCTTACTGGTCAGAAAAATGACGCAGGACAACTAAATACTGCTAGGAAGTGAACAAAATGTGCATACTATGGAGCCCTGGGACTCATGGTCCTCAGGATGCTTCTGAAGGACTATCACAGTTCACCAACAATCACTGCCACTTACGGGTTAAAAGCAAACGAAAAAAAAAGCACGTGGCAATACGTTTCAGACAACATAGTCCTTTATCAACATAATTTAATCCAAGCAACAGATTTTATATTCAGTGGCTCATGAAACAGATCCTTTTACCTTGCCATATTATTGTTTTAGAAAACGCTAAATCCCTCAGTCCAGCATAAACTTTGTTTTTTCAAATCGGCCAAGCCCCAATGAAGGAGAACCCTTTGAACCCCTAAATCACATTAGCTGTCACCTGTATGAATTTTGATAAAATCTTTCTGGACATTTACAAAATAGTGTCTGGTGCTTTCCTCCTTACCTATTTACTAAGGTGAGGGGTAAGGTGAAGGCAAGAGGAATGCAGCAAAAATACTGTAAGGCCCCTTTCACACGGGCTTTCTGATCAGGTCCTCCTGTCAATTTTTCAGGACCCTCCATTCACTTCTGGGGAGTGGCGGATGTCAGTGGTGACATGTCCGCTGACACCCGCTCCGATCCGATCCTGTCTATGAAGATGAATGGTGACTCTGTTTTCCATCCGTCGATCGGATAGAATCAGATGAAATCGGACAGGTGGTCCGCTTTCATCCGATCTCCCCATAGAGGAGAGCGGGGCTCTGACAGGTCCGTCTCTGCACATTGATTGGACACGGACCTGTCATCCACCTGCTCAGCAGGGATCAGCTGATTGATCCCCCGCTGAGCAAAGCGGAGTCCACCAAGTGGACAAGCCTGTGTAAATGCAAACAAACCCAAAACTTGTATGTGATTGTGTAACAGGCAGGGGGAGGAAGTGAATTATAAAAAGTAAATTTTATTGTAAAAGGTCTGCTTTAAGTATCTAATAAATCAGAAAATAAATTACAATGACATGAAAAAGAAAATATCACCTATAGTTGTGGGAATGCAATAGGGGCAAAAGTAGAGAAACAGTTAACGTGTGTTGGATCTGGATTTGGTGACATTTTTTTTTTCTTATTGAGAAACCCATCAATGTACCAAACCATTTAAGTGACCAAGTTTATCTTTGTTTTGTAGACAGTAGTAATAATGGCTGGATATGCCAAAATCAATAGCTTGTTTAAGTGCTATGCTATCTGGACAAAGGCAAGTTGTTGGCTGGAAAGGTCTCTATTTTGCTTAGTGCAGCTTAGAAACTTTGGAAAAACAATTTAATTTTACAGGCCATTTCTTAAAGTGTACCTGCTCTCCACTGTAAATGAAACGAAGCAGTCTCAAAGCAGACAACACAATTGTCTGTTGCTGTTCCCTTTGTTAGCCAGAAAATCATCTTCTATGCACCTCTTTATAAAGCAACAGTAGGGCCTTACTGTGGCGTGCAGTTTTAAAGTGGTAGTAAACTCTTGGTATTTAAAATCCGTGGACATGCAGGGTTTTTATAACAGAAGAGACCCTAGTGGTCTCCCCTGCCTGTTAGTGGGTAATGTGTTCTGAGCCGCACATGCGCAGCTCAGATCATTTTTGGCCCGCTCTGTGTGCTGCTGCAATGTAACTCCCGTGTGCATGCTCGGGAGTGATGTCGCTGCACCCCAGCCATCCAAGTGGCCAAAGATTTGAAACCCTAAGGCTGGGTTCACACTATTGTCAACTGGATGTGGGTTTTATCCGCATCCAATTCACATGTCAGAAGACTTTGACTGGCTCTCAATAGAGCCGGTTCACAAATCTCCGGGACGGCTGCAGACCAGTTTTGAAGAAGAGTCCTGCGCATCTTCTGGTCCATTTCAGGTCCAAATCCAGCCAAAAATTTGGTCCTGATCCGTCCCTGAAGCTGGACGCACCGGATTCCTGCTGTGAGCCCCTCCGCACAGCTTTGTGAACCTAGCCTTTAGGAAAACCAGGCCAAGATGGAAGCGCTGGGGGAGCAGTACACTCTGGATTGGTAAATCTCCATTTGGGAATTCACCTGGAATTCTGAAGCTTGGAGAGATGTTGGGTGGGAAAGCCATCCAACCCCTCATTAAAGGGATTTGATTACAGGGACTTTTAACCCACCTGCAAGGGAATCTTGAAAAGGGGCAGGATGGAATAATTACCTATCTGTGAAGTATGAGGCAGTTCACAGCTGTGGGTAGTATGGACTGTCCAGTATCTGAGATTCTGTTTGCTGAGAAGTTTGCTCTGCAGTTTTTCTTCTACCCCAAAGCAGATGTGAACCTTAAGCTAGGCGTGGGACTGGCATTAAGGGGGTGAGGCATAATATTTCTTCCAATATACCAGAATAAAGAAAGATGTTTATTTCCCTGACTTTTGAAGACTGTGTTACTTTTACAAATGGCTGGTTGGTGATCCCGACTCCCCTATATTACAATATGCACATTCTCCTTTATTCTTCCTGGACCATTTTTGTAATGTTCATGTCTAGACCCAGCACTGTACTTTTTTCGTGGCTCATTTTCAGATTATTGTTGCGTCATGGAAAAGATGGCATTTAATTATTTTTACAGCACATATAAATTTGTATTGGGGACCAAAAAAGAAGAAAAATCGATCTTGATCCAAAGAATGGATGAGCTATAAAAGCCATTTAGAAAAGCTACACCTTGCAGCAGCATTTTACAGACGCAGATTGTTAATGTGTTTCCCGCGAACATTCCTCCTGGGTTCTGACTGTTGAGGACCAGGAAGAGTGAACACCATGCTCTCTAAGCCATTTAACCTGATATACATAGCTGTCTTCTACTGCATAGGAGTCAGGCTCCTCTCCCAGAATTCGGGAGGAAAAGCTCCAAGTTTGTTCTTTGCTCTTTGTACAGAAGTCATGCCCCCCCAGCTGTAACTGTTGAAATTAACAATTCAGATCTAACCCACCTTTTCACAATTAATAAAACGTTATCCTGTATTGCCAATGGGATGGATGGCATCTATAAATGATACCAGATTAACTTTTTCTTCAGTTTACATGACAATTTTGCAAAGAGGTTAGTGAAGCATAACTAATGAGGTTTACCTAATGACAGTATTTATAGTAGAGCAGCTTGCTTTTTATTAAAGATGGAATTCTAGGCAACAAGTAAAGGCAATAAGTGAGCTACTAATGATTTCCAGCAAGCACTGCAGCTGTGCTAAAGTGGACTAATCTGCTGCTGCGAGAATCCAAAAAGCACCCTACAGGGTCAACTGTACTTTTGACATAATTCTCTCTCTCTCTGTATCATCAGTCAAGTTCAGACTGTTAGGGGATGTTTAAAGCGGAATTCCATGTATTCCATACTTTATGCATGTTACATTGTTAAAGCTTGGGCTAATATAAATATGTACAGTTAGGTCCATATATATTTGGATGTGAAACAAATTCAAAGTGCAGACTTTCAGCTTTAATTCAAGGGGTTGAACATAAATATCAAGTACAAATTTTAGGAACTGCAACCATTTTTATACACAGTCCCCCCCATTTTCAGGGGCTCAAATGTAATTGGACAAATAAATTTAATCATAAATAAAATGTTAATTTTTAATAATTTGTTGAGAATCCTTTACTGGCAATGACTGCTTGAAGTTTGGAACCCATGGACATTACCAAAGACTGCGTTTTCTCCTTTCTGATGCTTTGCCCGGCTCTAACTGCAGCCGTCTTCATTTCTTTGTTTGTGGGGCTTTCTGCCTTTAGTTTTGCCTTCAGCAAGTGAAATGTATGCTCAATTGGGTTGAGATCAGGTGATTGGCTTGGCCATTGCCGGATATTTCACTTCTTTTCCTTCAAAAGCTCCTGGTTGCTTTTGCAGTGCCATGCCATCACACTGCCTCCACCATGTTTTACAGAGGATGTTGTGTGCTTTGAATTATGAGCCGTTCCAAGCCTTCTCCGCTCTTTTTTCTTACCATCATTCAGGTACAGATTAATCTTAATTTAATCTGTCCAAAGAATGTTTTTCCAGAACTGGTCTGGCTTCTATAGATTTTTTTTGGCAAAGTCTAATCTGGCTTTTCTATTCATCAGGCTTACGAATGGTTTGCACCTTGTGGTGAACCTTCTGTATTTGCTCTCATGAAGTCTTCTCTTGATTGTAGACTTTGACAATGATACGCCCACCTCCTGGAGAGGGTCCTTCACTTGTCTGGTTGTTGTGAATGGGTTCTTCTTTACCATACAGAGGATCCTGCGACCATCCACCACTGTTGTCTTCCGTGAACGTCCAGGGCTTTTTATGTTGCTGAGCTCACCAGTGCGTTCTTCCTTCCTCAGAATGTACCAAACTGTTGATTTAGCCACTCTTAATATTGCTGCTATCTCTTGATGGATTTGAAGCCTTACAATGGCCTGTTTCACTTGCATGGACAGCTCCTTTGAACGCATGATGTAGGTTCACAGCAATAGATTCCAAATGCAAATACCACACTTAGAATCAACTTTAGACCCTTTACCTGCTTAATTGATGAAGAAATAACAAAGGCGTAGCCCACACCTGGCCATGAAACCGCTTTTGATTCAATTGTCCAATTACTTTTGGTCCCTTGAAAAAGGGGAGATGGCTATTCTTAAATAGGAAGTAAACCCTGATGGGGTTTACTTCCTCTGTTACCCTGGAATGTAAAAGAATAATGGGCTAGTATGCATCGCATATTAGCCCATTATGTGGCACTTACCTGCATTGGAAGCCAGCGATGTCCAGCTATGTCTCTGCTCCATTCCGCATCCATCTTCTGCCCCTCTTCCATATCCATTGTATAGCTATAGCTTGAATATGTTTTTGTAAATACTTGAAAAAACTAAAATTGTGCCTTTGTCCAAATATATATGGATCTAACTGTATATACCATACCTAGCTGATACCCCTGGAAGCTGGAAATCAATATGACAGACACTGCTACTCCAATGATCTCCACTTGCTTCCAGGTCCCATGCTGAGCAGCTGGCCTGCTGCATTCTGAACACAGGAGATGCTTAGCATGGGTGCCATTTAGAGAATGCTTTGCATTCCTGAATGATTGCAAACCCCTCTCTGAATGGATGAGGTGGGACGGGGATGTCATGCTTTTTACCTCATCCAATCAGCATTCTCTGAATGACGCTGGTGCAGTTGACCTCCTGTGTTTAAAATGTAGCAGGCCAACCAATGGGCACGGGACCCAGAAGCAAGTGGAGGGGACTGGAGTAGCTATGTCTTCATCAGTGATTTCCAGTTTCCAGGGGCATCAGCCAGGTATGGTATATGCATAATTATGTTGGTCCAAGCTGGACTAATGTAACAATGTATAAAATATCTATATCTGGAATTCTTCTTTAAATGTCATTAGTGGTTAGTAAGTTCTTAGGCCCCTTTCACATGGCCACATCCATTTTACGGGACCTGCTTGCTTGGGGGGGTATCGTTCCTCTGGTCCCCACTTAGCAGGCGGATGACAGGTTCATCTCCGCTTGCTGAGCAGAGCAGACACGGACTCAGTCCCGCTTTCCTATGGGGAGATCGGATGAAAACGGACCTCCTGTCCATTTTCATCCGATCATATCCGATCCATCAGACAGATGAAAAATAAAACCACCGTCTGTCTGGATTTTGCGGGAAGGATCGGAATGGATAACGGCAGATGTCAGTGAACACGTCACCACTCACATCCGCCGCTCCATAGGGGTGAATAGAGGGTCCGATCGTGTTAGCCTGAAAAACTGACAGGCTGACCTGATCGGGCAGCCTGTGTGAAAGGGCCCTAAGGGTTGACTTTTTTTTATAGCAAACGGGTTCTCAAACCAGCAGGTTAGGGACAAAAGTAAACCACAGCTCTACCAGCTTTGGTGAAAAGTGCTGAGCACTGAGGTACTGAGCAGGTAAGCTGTGTCTCCCATGAGCATCTCATCATTTGATGACTATTTTTTGATTTAGCTGTACTATTAAAATGAACCTGTCCCAGCTTGCAACATTTCTAAGCCCTGTATTGCATGTAGTGATGCCAAGGGATTGCCAACAGACTGGAACTTTGGGGAGGAGGTCAGTGCTGGGGCCAGCTAGAGCAATTTATAGAGGTTGTAACCTTAAAAAAAAAAAAAAAGAGATATCCTGTTCCCAGGGTCCTCATTAGGGGGAAACAGCCCGTACATATGTACGGGGCCTGAGCATCCTGAGGGGCCCGGGCTCAGGACCGGACTGACATTCGGGCACTGCTCGGGCCGCCATGAGAGGCTCCTGTCCATGAACATCTATGTTACTTTGCACAAATTTCTGCTGGCTGCCCTGAATGACCGACCGTGGTCCGTGAATGACAGTTCTATTTAGACTGCCCCACTTAGCAGCCTGGGTTGTATTATCCTTCCTTCTACGCTGCCACTGTTACATTCAATCTTAGCAGGTAGTAGGGAGAAGACACTGCATGTCCGGACACAGGGCGGGAGCTAACCAACTTTTCATGTTAACATGCAGTTGATTTGTTGCGGGGTGGTCTTAGCCACTAATCATCTGCCTGTTAACATAAAAAATTGGGCAGCCCTGCCTTCTGTCCAGACACGCTGTGTCTTCTCCCTACTACCTGCTGTGTAAGGTAGGATTAGTAAGGGAGGGGCATTCACATAAAGGAGACTGGGGTGCAAGGAAGGGGGCTGTAAAGGGAGCAGAGGTGCAAAGAAGGGGAGCTATGATGGGGATGGAGGTGCAAAGAAGGGGAGCTGTGATGGGGATGGAGATGCAAAGAAGGGGAGCTGTGATGGAGATTGAGGTTCAAAGAAGGGGAAGCTGTAAAGGGGACAATGATGCAAAGAAGGGGGCTGTGATAGGGAGGAAGATGCAAAGAAGGGGGGCTGTGAAGGTGAGGAAGTTGCAAAGAAGGGGGGCTGTGACGGGAAGGAAGATGCAAAGAAGGGGGGCTGTGAAGGTGATG
>BLSH010026853.1:349749-364941 GCA_018402905.1 Glandirana rugosa
GGATGGAGGTGCAAGAAAGGGTGGGGCTTGTGAAGGGGAGGAAGATGCAAAGAAGGGGGGCTCTGAAAGGGACGGAGGTGCAAGGAAAGGGGAGCTGTGAAGGGAAGGAATATGCAAAGAAGGGGGACTGTGAAGGGGATGGAGGTGCAAGGAAGGGGGGCTGTGAAGAGAAGGAGGATTTTTAAGTACCAAAGTTTGTCGCTATTCCAAGAGCGGGCCGTTTTGAAGCATGGCATGTTGGGTATCAATTTACTTGGCGTAACATTATCTTTCACAATATAGGAAAAAATTGGGCTAACATATGTGTTCTGCGTGCGAGCTCGGCGGGACAAGGCGCTTTCATTTTTTTTTCTTATTTATTTTACTTTTTATTCTTTATTTTTACACCGACCATTTAAAAAAAAAAATTGGGGTCACTTTTATTCCTATTACAATGAATGTAACCATCCCTTGCAATAGAAAAAAAAACATGACAGGACCTCTTTAATGTGGGATCTGGGGTCAAAAAGACCTCAGATCTCACATTTACACTTAAATGCAATAAAAAAATAAATTAAAAAATCTTTTTTTTTTTCAATAAAAAAAAAATCCCCTTTAAGACCATTGGGCAGAAGTGACGTTTGACGTCACTTCCGTCATCCAATGGTATGGAGTCGGGTGGAGGCCATCTTTCCCTCACTCGACTCCATGCTTCACAGGGGAAAGGACTTGATCGTCTCCGCCACTACCGATGGCTCCGGTAAGCGGCGGAAACCACTGGGGAGTGGCGGGAGCGGGGGAGGGCACCTCTCCCCCCGCCGATAAAAGTTATCTTGTTGAGAATCCACTTCCAAAACCACTTTTATCTGAAAGCGGACCACCCGCTGTTTAAAAAATACCCTGGTATTTAACGTCAAACAGCCAACGTATAACGGGGGTGGTCCATAAGTGGTTAAACAGCAGTGTGCTTACGGTCTAATCTGTCCCTTTCTATGCTGTAAAAAACCTGGTTGATCCTGTCTGTTCCTGTGTCCCCCCCGTGGTCAGGTTACATGCCTCCGTCATCTTGTTGCTCTCTTCTCTGATCTCTTCCCCTCCCCTCCTGCTGCTATTAGTAGTTGCCAGTAAAGTTAAAGAAAGGTTACTGCCAGCCCCTCCATTCTATCAAGTCATCCTACACCATGTACATGTTTGTATAAAACGAAGCCTGTACCTTATCTCAGATCTTTTCTGGCCAGTCACATGACTCTAGGCCGCTCTCCTCCTCCGAACAAAGGGCTACAGTGGGAGGGGCCCCGCGGACAGCACAGCGGTCACGTGATCTCTCCGGCTGACATCAGAGGGGATCTTGGCCCCTCCCGTTGTAGCCCTTAGATCGGGAGAGGAGAGCGGCCGAAAAAAATCTTAGATAAGGTATTTAGGGGCGTCATTTTATACAAGGATGCACACTGTGTATGATGGCTTCATAGAACAGAGGGGCTGGCAGTAATATTTATTTGAGTTTGCAACCATTTTAAACCTGCAGTGCCCCCCATGTTTAAAAAAAAATCCGAACTCCAGGCAGATGTAAAAGACACACATTAATTCAGCTCTGTATTCATTAATACATCCTTACATGGATTTTTAATTGAAGCAGTGCACTTGAATTTGACCTGGTAAAAGCCTCTTGTAGTTTCTGTACAGCAGAGCTCAGACTGGAAGAGAGAGACATGCACAAGGAGCATACAATTGTATTAGAGTGCAGGAAGCATGTTTACAGGAGGAGAGAACAGAGTGAGATGAGCTCATTAGTTTGCTGCTTCTCCTTTAACTTAATACTGATCATGGTGCAATGACCCGCACCTCTATTTGGATGGTAAGTAGCATATGACTAATGAGACCCACTTTCTGTGCCTCAGATTTTCTTTGAGCTGAATATAGCTTTACCTATGTAAAGCAGTCACATTTTTTCCTAACAAATACTGAATCTTTTATGGGCTTGCAGATATAAATGTTATCCCATGAAAGAGTAATTCTTGCTTACCATATGTTTCTTCATTTTCCACGGCTCCTAAAGATGGACACAAACTGTGTTACTTAATTGAGGCATAATTCATACCAAGACCTGAAACTTGGAAATTAGCAATTTGGGAAGAGTGCATTTTATGTATCTCTGTGATTGCTGTCAAGGCAGGAGCAGGGTTTTCTGGTGGCAGATTTTATGTTACGGCAGGTAACCATTTCTTATTTCCACTTTCCTCTCTATTGACTTGCACTGTCTCTGCATCCTCGCCCATCTGCCTTATGTCATTGTGTCTGCATGACAGTAAACAGCCCAATCTTAAGCACATTTAAAAAAATGCATGCAACAATGGAGTCATTTATAACTTGTTGACAATCTCTTGGTGCAAGATCATTCCTATGCTTTACTCTCATGTGAAGAAGTAAGAATCCAAGTACCATGCATGCCGGGCTGTCATCATTTACATGTCTTTTGGCTGGGACTTTTGTGCTAGCGAGTTGGACAAGGATGGGCAGATACACTATATTACCAAAAGTATTGAGACACCTGCCTTTACATGCACATGAATTTTAATGGCCTCCCAGTATTAGTTTGCATTGTTCAATATTGAGTTGGCCCAACCTTTGCAGCTATAACAGCTCCAACTCTTCTAGGAAGGCTGTCCACAAGGTTTAGGATTGTCTATGGGAATGTTTGACCATTCTTCCAGAAGCGCATTTGTGAGGTCAGGCACTGATGTGGACAAGAAGGCCTGGCTTGCAGTCTCCTTGCTTTGTGCACTGGTCCAAATCATTTGGTGGAGGGGGGATTATGGTAGGGGGTTGTTTTTCAGGGGTTGGGCTTGGCTCCTTAGTTACAGTGAAGGGAACACTTAAGGCGTCAGCATACCAAGACATTTTGGACAATTTCATGCTTCCAACTTTGTGGGAACAGTTTGAGGATGGCCCCTTCCTGTTCCAATGTGACTGCCCACCAGTGCACAAAGCTCATAAAAATATGGATGAGCGAGTTTGCGATGGAGGAATTTGACTGGCCTGCACAGAGTCCTGACCTCAACCCAATAGAACACCTTTGGGATGAATTAGAACGGAGACTGCGAGCCAGGCCTTCTCATCCACATCAGTGCCTGACCTCACAAATGCTCTTCTGGAAGAATGGTCAATCCCATAGACAAACTCCTAAACTTTGTGGACAGCCTTCTCAGGAGAGTGGAAGCTGGTGTAGCTGCAAAGGGTGGGCCAACGCAATATTGAACCCTATGGACTAAGGCTGGGATGCCATTAAATTTCATGTGCGTGTAAAGGCAGGTGTCCCAATACTTTTGATAATATAGTGCATCTCCTGTTGTTCCTGCTGAGGTATCTGATGGTTTTTAACTGGCCTTAGTCCGGCCATACACAATGTGAATTTCTTTCCTGCAACCAAGGGTTCCCTCATCAACGCAAATCGTGCTGACAGGGGAATTCCTCCTATTGTCTGTTTCAGATGGGGGGGTGGGTGGGGGAAGCCGCCCCCGCTGGGAGAAGACAGTGATTATTGCTAGCGGCTATAGTACATTCGCCCTGCCCATTAATGGTCTGAATCTCAGCCGGTTCAGCAGAAATTTGAACCATGTATGGCCAACTTTACATTACGTCAGTGTTTTTTTTTTTTCTCTGCCTCTGCCATCCACTGGATGATACTTAGCAATGTGGTGTGGTCACATTGCAGCTGCACACCTGGCCACAAACAGGGGTGCTTAAATAGATTTAGGAACTCTCAGTTAGTGCCTGATCGAAGTTGTGTTTACTACCTTCCTAGCTACTTTCATATTTTTAGATTAGTTATCTATTGCGATTTTAACTGTTCTTGGCTTCTTCCTTTGTCTCCCATCTGGCCTTCAGCTTGTCCCCAACTGCTTTTGTCTTCTGCCTACTCTGACTTTCTATTGGCTTTGCAATTTGGTACTGTGTGATTTTGCCTATACTGTATACTTTCACCCTCCAATGACAAAGAAGAGATCTACCACATGCCATGACCATAATACATATGGCTGTAACAGACCCCACCAGGATTCATCCTGAAACTTGGACAATGGTCAACATTGCACCTGTGCAGCTAGATATACCTTTACTTTTGCACTATAAAAATTGCATGATGATTTTGTCATAAGTTTTAAAACTCTGTGGGGTTGATTTACTAAAACTGGAGAGTGCAAAATCTGGTGCAGCTGTGCATGGTAGCCAATCAGCTTCTAACTTCAGCTTTTTCAGTGGAGCTTTGAAAAAACAACCCGGAAGCCGAGTTTCTCTGTGCAGAGCTGCACCAGATTTTGTATTCTCCAGTTTTAGTAAATCAACCCCACTATTAGATAGCAAAAAGTTGGTGGAAAAACATTCCTCATTATCCCAAAGGGGTACAGGTGACACTCTTAAAGTGGTTGTAAAGGCACAAGGTTTTTTACCTTCATGCATTCTATGCATGAAGGTAAAAACCTTCTGTGGGCAGGAGCCGCCAAGACCCTTCTCTTACTTACCAAAGCCCCCTCTCAATCCAGTGATGTCCACGAGAGCCTTGCCTCTCCGGGGACTCGCACCCCTGATTGGCTTTTGGCAGCAGAGGGAGCCAATTAGGAGATGGAGGAAGCGGGACCGAACCGTGGCTCCATGTGTGAATGGACACACAGAGCCTCGGGTCGGGAGTGTGTCTGCTTGGGTGCGGGCACTCGGCAGGAGGGAGGGGCCATGATCACCGGTGAGGGACCTGAAAAGAGGAGGATCCAGGCTGCTCTGTGCAAAACCAGTGCACAGAACAGTTAAGTATAGCATGTTTATTATTAAAAAAAAAACATAAAAAAAAACAACAAGGCTTTAATATCGCTTTAAGTTAAGCCCACGCTTCCAAAATATTCTAATGCTAACACTAACATGAACCAATGCACCTATAGCATTAACATGCATTTAAGGTGCATTAAAAAACACACCCAAGATGCCCTCTGAGGAGGGGGAAGTGGGTTTTTTTTTTCTCCTTCACTGATAATTGATAAACACTTGTTGAATGCACTGTAAACTCTACAGGTGTGTTTACAGCAAGTTGCAACAGACTTGAATTGAGTTGACAAGCTTCAACTCCTCCCAGACTCGTCATAAAAAATGGACACAAGGGGGCGTTCAATTGTGTCCCTTTTTGTGTTCCAGGGATTTTTTTTTTTTGTTCCCAGAAATGTACGTCTGTCTCAGATGGAGCTGCCAACTGAAGCAATACATGGAACCCCATGAACTTGAGATATAAAATAAGTGGATTCATATAACCTTGGACATTTTTCTTTGACTTTCTACTGCTGGGGCTGTATATGGGAATATGGTCTACAATCCCTTTTTTTTTAATATATTTTATTGAGTGTTTCACATAACAAAGTAAAATAAAGAACATGTATCACATAAGGTTAGATATTTGAGAAACCAGGGCCGAAGGCCCTTATTTGCTGTGAAACAGAACAGCTGTTGGCATATTGTCACTTGTACAAAAGTTTCAGAAGATTTATTTAAACACTGGGCGGGGGGTGTAACAGAGGGAGAGAAAGTAAAGAAAAGAAAGAATGAAGAGAAATGAGAGGAAAAGGAATATCTTGGGCTCATCCCCTCCTGACCTCCTAGGGTGGGCAGGAGTCCAAGGCATGGTCAGCAGTTAAATCTTATACCGATAAACAAGGTTGATTAGAACCCCGATAGAGAAAATAAAGACTTGTTTATTACAAAGGGTCTATTGTAGGGGTCATAAAACCACTAGATGCAAATATGAAGGGAGTCTGTAGAGAGGATTCCTCAGATGCTGTTAGGCTTTTGTCAATGAAGGAGCACCACCTGTATTCAAGGCGTTTGTTGCACCAGTCATTTTGCAATACTGTGCCCAATTTTTCTCTAAATAGTAATGTTTTAAGTTCTCTTTTAATTTCGGATAGGGTGGGCGATGTTGAGGAAATCCAGTGCTTAAAGATAATTCTGCTAGCAACCAGAAAACGTATGAGTGTCCACTGGTAGTTTTCTTGGCGCATAAAGGTATGGAGACCCTTGGAGGGATTCCACAGCTTTGGATATCCAAGTAGCATGGGATCCATTGGTAATTGGCAGTTATTTACACCATGGATGAATGATAGGACTCGATCCCAGCATTTTGAGATAGGTGAGCATGTCCAAAGGCGGTGCAATAAAGTTGGTCTCGGGACTGAGCACCATGGACAGGAGGCATCATTTAGTGTAGAGTGTTTTGTGGAGAAAGGGATATGGACTCAGTTTGAACTGTGATTTTCTCCAGGATTCATTTGTTAGCAGTTTTTGGGTAATTGCATAGCCTTCTAAAATCTTATCGATGATATCCTCTTCAGATAAATCCTTACTCCAAGATTTTACTGAGGTGTGGTGTAACGGCTTTGTAAAAGACGAGTTCAGGACAATCCCTTTTTTGCGCCATAAATATACTTTTACTTGTCC
Organism: Glandirana rugosa; assembly: GCA_018402905.1. NCBI lineage: Eukaryota > Metazoa > Chordata > Amphibia > Anura > Ranidae > Glandirana > Glandirana rugosa. The sequence goes on from BLSH010026853.1 coordinate 356,200, forward strand.
CGGACTCGACATGTAGTTTCATTTTTGCCACACGGTGACCTGAAGTGATGCGAACGCTACATGTTTTTCAAAGTGATCAGCTCTGTTCGCTGTCCTGATTATCCATTGTAGGCTGCTGTGTTAGGCATTCTGGGAGCGGCAAACATGTGCCGCAAACGCTTGTTTCTAATGCCAATATGAACATGACCTTCTCCTGCTGCATATTGTTCTTACTGTCCCTTCATACTCTAAGAATGCTTTAAAATCTACAAGGGACAACACAAAAAGATAATAAAATAAGAAGGTGGAGGGAGTTGACTTTACACTACATAATGAAGAAAATAAAGAGAGGAATGTTTTTATGGTTCCTTTGACGGATATATAGCCCAACTTTCCAATCTACTATCCATTAAAGCTACTCCAGTGTTTTGTTAGCGGGATTTAAACTTTTTAAAACTGCATTCCCTCTGCAGGTCATTTATACATCTATTACAATGTACCTATCAACTAGGTCCATCTGCTTCAGCATTAAAATCTGATCAGTCTTTATATATTCATCTGTAAACCTGTTATGGCTTTCAAGAGCCCCATCATACAAGTAATTAGAGTCAATTAACCAAATTAGAATTACCTAATAGAAACATTCAATTCCATTTTTATTTGATATTGGGTTTTACTCATTTTACCACTTAATGATTTGAAGCTCCAAGGCTGTTTAGAAAAAATATTTTTCTTTTTTTTTTCTTCCAATTTTAAATTATTAACGTTAAAATGTGTCATCTGTTTGATTCCAGTAGAGAGAAAGGTTTCAGAGCTGCAGGCAATTGCAGTAGGCTTTTCATGCTGATTAGATGGAAGTGTTGTAATGCTGATTTAAAGGCTTTGTGACACGGCTCTCATTTAGAGCTCTGGCACAGGTAATATCATATAGTCTTTTGTGTCCAATGACCTGACTGAAGTTGCCGAAGGATTGCTTGTTGAAAGAAGTCTCAATGTGTCATAAAAACTGCATTTGCCCTATAGCTATGCCAGCTCCTTGCTACTGTGCCCTTGTCTTGTATCATGTTATCCATTGGTAGTCAAAGAGATTTAAGCTTATAGATAATACATATGGGTAACTAAGTGAATTCAGCCCTAAAATCAGGGCTAAATACATATACCATGTGTATTCTTATTTGAATTTTAAGAACCTTCTTGTATTTCTTCCTGATCTAGCATTAAGCAGCATCCTGCACTTTGCCTCTGTGCAGATGTTTCCTGTAATAAAGACCGGTCACTGCTGCTCTCTCTTCCTGTGCAGGGTGACTGGTCTTGTATCCGCCCCCTCCTCTAGTTTTCTGCAGGCAGCCTGTAGTAGGTGGAGCTATTGAATCTCTCCCACAACTCTACTTGCTGCACAGGCTATATGTTGCACCATGAGGATGTAGCTGCTACATTTACAAGATTTGCAAAGGCATTTTGTCATGTGAAGTGACCATTGAGTATATTAAAATATCTTTGTCCCCATTGCAGAGATTTTCTATCATTACCGTTTTCTGACAGGTAGTGAGGGAAATTTGCCACAGTAGCGACACAGATAGCAGTGAATTTATGACAGAGGCTCTAATTCTTACTCACAGTACTCAAAATGTAATACATTACAAAGTTTTGGCTGGAGCTGGGCTTTTGAGAATACTTTGTTCTGTTTATACAGTGCTAGGAAGAAAGATCTCATTATTCATAAGGCCGGGTTCACACTGCTCCGGCACGAAAGTCACGTGACTTTGCCAGACGACTTTGACGCAACTTAGAAGCAACTTCAGGGAATGCCTCTGTAAACTTCCTGTAATGTCTGATCCAAATCACATTAATTAAGATGAGGATCCGACTTCCATTCAATTCTATAGGCTGAAATCAGACAGAAGTCGGACCAAAGTAGTGCAAGAACCTTTTCCAAAGTCAGACCCACACAAGTTGGACCAGATAAGACAGCTCTCACATATATGTTTACATGTCATGCGACGTGTGCTTTCAAAGTCAGAGCGCATGTTGCACCAGCGTGAACCGGGCCTAAAGCCTTTATATCTTAATTATTTTTTAGGTCTTTTAAACAATTTAAATATATGCAGGTCTGCACACACTTGTCACTTTACATTGTCCTAACAATTGGTGTCATGGTATAGGAGCAGGAAGCAAGCTGTGTGATTTTTTTTTTTTTTTTTCCATCCTGGTAAACCTGCTAGGTTAGGACAGTAGTCTCCAAACTGGGGCTAGATGTGGCCCTTTGTTTGCCTTTATCCGGCACTTGGGGCACTCTTCCATCCACAACTGACCCCAATGACGGGGCACTATTCCTCCCACAGACACCAATGATGGGGTGCTATTCCTCCCACAGACACCAATGATGGGGTGCTATTCCTCCCACAGACACCAATGGCGGGGTGCTATTCCTCCCACTGATATCAATAATGGGACAGTATTCATCCCACTGATACCAAAAATAGGGAATTATTCCTTCAACTAATACCAACAATAGGGCACTATTCCTCCCACTGATACCAACAATAGGGCTCTATTCCTCCCACTGATACCAACAATAAGGGCACTATTCCTCCCATTGATACCAACGCTAGGGAACTATTCCTCCCACTGATACCAACAATAGGACACTATTCCTCCCACTGATATCAACAATAGGGCACTATTCCTCCAACTGATACCAACAATAGGGAACTATTCCTCCCACTGATACCAACAATAGGGCACTATTCCTTCCACTGACACCATTGATGGGCCATTATTTCTCCCACTGACACCAATGATGGGGCATTTTCTACTCCCACTGGCCATAGTCTGGCCCCCTAAAGTCTGACAGACAGTAAATTGGCCCTTTGTTTAGAAAGACCCCTGGGTTAGGAGAACCTAGGCACTTTTTAGTAGGGTGATTTAAATTTGCTGGCAATTAATACTTCTCTAGGATTAGCTCAGGCGTGTTCAAATCCTAATCTGCCAATCATGAAAGGCCAAAGCATTCCCCGACCCGTAGCTGCACGTACACATGCCCCTTATATACAAGTGGCTGCGTATGATTGGCAATGACCGCTTCCTGGCTGGATAGCTCAGGCGTGTTCGGACAAGGTGTAGACCCCGACTGAGCTCACCCCTAATCACTACACATTTGGAATAAATGGCCCTCTTTTGAGTCAGGCAGACAAGTTGCTTGTGGTAAATGTGATATTGAGGCTGGATTCACACTATCCGACACAAAAACGGTCAGACTTTTGATGCTACTTTGCCCCGCAACATCGGTCCTACTTCTGTCCTACTTTGGTCCTACTTCCATCCAACTTGAATGAACAAGATAAGCTTTTGCTCCGACTTTTGAGATAGTGACTTGTCCTTTCATCAATCAAAACAATCCCAGTGTGAGATAAATTCCTTTTACTGCTGCTGTAATCACCAAGTCGGATGTCACAAGTGAGATGGTTAGAACAAGGATCCGACTTTGATCCTACTTCAATGATATTCAATGGGCTGAAGTAGGACCAAAGTCGGACCAAAGTAGTACAGGAACCTTTTTCAGAGTTGGACCGACTTGTGTCAGACCAGTTAAGACGGCTCTCATAGGGAAACATTGATTTTGTGACGTAATGCAACTTGTGCTCACAATGTTGGTCCGTTTGTTGGACAAGTGTGAACCCAGCCTAAGAGTTGTAAAGAGAGCTGTCAAAACCAAATATATAAGTTCATCTATAATCCATATATAAGTTCATCGACTTATAGGCAAATACCAAATGTGTATGAATAGTTGGCAAAAAATGACAAAAAACTTGAAACAAACCAATGAAACAAAGCCTGAAAAACAAGAGTCTTGAAATAAAATAAAATAAAATTGTGAGTGCATACAACCCTCTAATGGGTAAGTTCAAAATTGTGATTTTGTTAAGAACAACCTTAATTTAAAAAAATAATAATTAAGTGTAAAAAATGAGTCCAGCTGCTAGATCCAAAGGGATTGCCCATCCAAAACAAATTATGAGTAAAAGTTCAGTGCAAACAAATCCAAACATGTTTCATCAACAGGAAAATGAATAAATAGATGGCAGCTTACCAGATCCAAAGATCCTAAAAGGATCTATATGCGTGTGACTCCACAATGGGAACTGCACTGTTTGCACTGAACTTTTACTCATTATTTGTTTTGGATGGATAGTCCCATTGGATCTAGGAGCTGACTCACAGATGGACTCATTTTTTACACCTAATAATTTTTGTTTTCATTAAGATTGTTCTTAACAAAATCACAATTTTGAACTTATCCATTAGAGGGTTGTGTGCACTCACAATTTTATTTTATTTTATTTCAGGACTCTTGTTTTTCAGACTTTGTTTCATTGGTTTGTTTCAAGTTTTTTTTTTTGTTTTACCAACTATTCATACACATTTGGTATTTGCATATAAGTTGATGAACTTGTATATTGATTATATTTGAACTTGTATATTTGGTTTTGACAGCGCACTTTACCCTTAACATCACATTTACCACATCCCGCCAATCCAGGGATTTTTTAGTGCTGCAGTCTTTCACTATATTGGCCAAGCACACCCTTTTTTAATTGTACAAGTTGCTTGTGGTAACTATTAATTGCACAAATATTCACGATTGAACGCTAATACAAGCTACCTGTATGTCTCACTCCATATAGAATGATTTGATCTGAATGTGTAGCAATTTATTATTATCACATGCAATTAAAGTAGAACTAAAAACAAAACTATTTTTTTCTTATTTTAGATAGATTGAGGGAGGGTTACAACCCCTGTTTTTTGTCATCTGTGTCCCATTGGGTAGGTTTCACAATTACTGTTCCATGCCCAAAACAGGAAGTGAGAGGAAATCCCTCCAAAATTAGGGAATACCTGATTATCATCAGAGTCTCCAAAACTAGCGTCCCCATTGGATGATTTGTTTGTACTCCTGTTCTGGTGTTTTAAAGCCTACTTTTTTTGCATTAACATTATACTTACTTGCTCTGTGCAACAGCATTACACAGAGTGGTCCCTTAAAGTAGAACTATAGGCAAAACTTTTTTTTCCATTTTGGAGTGAGGGAGGGTTATAACCCCTGTAAGATTTTTTTCACCATCTGTGTCCCATTGGGGAGATTTACCTTCACTTCCTGTCCCATAGCCAAAGAGGAAGTGAGAGTAAATCTCTCATTCTTGGTGATAACTGAAAACAAGACAAATAGGTTGAATCTCCCTAACGGGTGTTTTAATCTTTAACAATTTTAATAACACAATCATGCTATTGAAAATCATCCATGCGCCCCTAGCCTTAGTGGTCACCTGGAAAAGGTTTCATGATACTAGTACACCTATATATTATAAACAAGAAAAGTAATTGTGCAGGTGAAAAATGTGTGATGATGAAAGGATTGCAGCTGGCATTTACACAATAGAACAGGGGTCTCCAAACTATGGCCCTCCAGTTGTTCAGGAACTACAATTCCCATCATGCCTAGTCATGTCTGTGAATGTCAGAGTTTTACAATGCCTCATGGGATGTGTAGTTTCACAACAGCTGGAGGGCTATAGTTTGGAGATCCCTGCAATAGAACACTTTGTGTAAAAAATATGAACAAAAATGAATGCCACGCTCATACAATTAAATTCAAAGAAGTAAATCAATGATAAATAAGATACAGTCCATAAAGTGTCCATAGCATATCAAGAAATCTTCAATATCATGACTATGTGCAGTAAAGGATGTTGTAAACACCACCAAGTGCACCTTCCACTGTGATCGATAAAAGACATGCTCTTACCAGATGACTAGACTCCACGTTATAAGAGCCTAGTAAAGCATGTGTGTATGCATCAAGAGAGATCCATCCACGGAAGCAGCATAGAACTTGTTTAAAAGGGTTTCCCTTCTCCTTTGCATGCTTCTTCTTCTTTCTCGCTCACAAAATGTGATATAAAGATAGGAAAGGATTGCCACATAGTATAAAACCATGATGGTTTATTAAAATTCCACAAATCCAACATATCAGAAGTTTAAAAAGTCATAAAAAATCTGCAGATCCAAACAGTCCAGCGTGGTGAGTTGAGCAACCTAGAATATTAACCAAACACCTTCTTGAATCTCTTGATGTGTAAAATTTGTCTGCGTAATGTAATATAGTCAAGTGGGATAAAGTACACCCCATGGAAACATTAAGCTTGATTTAAAACATGCCTACAGATAAAGGTGGAATACTTGAACAAATGATGCATTAAATTGACATGGTGTATTCATTTCCATTATATAAATTAACATACCGGTAGATGCAGATAGTCATATGTAAAATAATAAGTATACCCCTACATTTACCACCACTTCAATTTCATTAAATTAGATTACAGTGTTTAGGCGCTGATGATTAGAACCCCCCTAGAGAGTATGCAGGTGGAACTAGTCTTATTTATATCTCAGGGTCTGGGGTTCTTTTTACTGTTGACTTGTGTGATGTCATCATGATAAGATTGATAAAGCTTCCTAAGGTCCACAGAAAGAAAGTTGTGGGTGCCTATGAATCTGGCAAGGCATTTAAAAGATCCAACAAAATGATTTAAAATCAATCACTCCAATATAAGGAAAATCATTTACCAGTGGCGTAGATTTCTTTAAATAAGTTGTCAGGGTTCTTGGTCAGGGTGATCCCCAGGTATACGATACCCGACTCTGACCACTGAAACTGGTATTCCATAGCTAGGAGGTTCTTTGTGATGCCATCTACACCTAGGTTTAATACCGTATGTGATTTGGAAGAATTCACTTTATAGAACACTTCACTAAACATGTTCATTAGAAGACTGAGTTGCATCCGATGAGGAATGGGGGTTTGTCAACATTAGAATGATTTCATCAGCGAATAGGCTGATTTTATGCTCGGTGTCGCCTATGTGAAAGCCTGAAATCAATTTTGAGGACCTAACGTGTTCTGCTAAAGGCTCCATAGCTAGATTGAATATATGCGATGATAGGGAGCATCCCTCGTGCATTTAGTTGGTTATATGGAATGAGGACGATCTCATTTCTGTTATGTGTACATGCGCTGAGGGATCAGAATAAAGTACCATAATGGCTGAAAAGATCCTTTCAGAAAAGCCATATTTAACAAGTACAGCTCTTAGATCGCCTCAGTGGACTCGGACACCTTCTCTGCATCAAGGGAGAGGAGCAGAGTAGGCGTTCCAGAGCTCCAAGACCAGGTGAGATATATTAACCAAATTTAACCCAAGTTTTGTAAGAACCCAAAAATCTCATTGTGGGGTGTTTAGGTAACTCCAATTAACTAGCCAATGGTTTTGGTCAAAGTACATGCATCTATAACCAGAAAAAGAAAGACTGCACTAATTCAACCTGATGAAATAATGAGAGCTGTGTTGAAGCCTTTGCTGTCCAAAAAATAAAAATGACAGCAAGACTATAGTTTGCCATTGAACGTACTGTATAGGCAAATACCAGGCTTTCTGGAATACTGTGCTGTGGACAAATGAATGAGATTTGTTTGGTCACAGTGACAGTAGACATGTTTGCTGCCAATCTAATACAGTATTTCAGAAGAACCTCAAAACAAATATGAAGCATAGTGGTGGAAATTGTATGGTTTGGGTTGATTTAGAGCAGTGGTTTTCAACTCCTGTCCTCGTGACCCACTAACAGGCCAGGTTTGCAGGATAACTGAAATACATCACAGGTGATATCATTTGCTGCTCAGTGATTGCAGTATTCTAGTCTGCCTTTCTCCAAGGTAATACTCAACAATAGACTCTGTATCATACCAAAGTGTGTTTTGGTATCGTACCCTCCCCTGCCACATTTGGCACTTTTTGGGGGGGGCAGCGGGTACCTGGTTTTGACAGGTACCCAATCCCACTTCTGAGTAAGTTTGCCGCGGCGGTCTCCAAGTATGTCCAGCCCCTACTTCTTCCCCCCACTGCCTTCTGGGGGACACACAGGTCCCAGAAGACAGTGGGACCATTCGCAAAGCACAGCGTGACTCACGCATGCACAGTAGGAAACCGGCTGTGAAGCTTGAAGGCTTCTCTGCCGGTTTCCCTTAATGAAGATGCCGACGCCTGCACCCGAAGCTGAATAAAGAGTTGGCTCAGGGTACAGACATCTCTGGATCTCTGGACAGGTAAGTGTCCTTATAGTAAAAGTCAGCAGCTACAGCCGCTGAGCAGGCAGACCCGCTGAGCAGGCAGACTCCTGGCAGAGTCCGCCCCATGTGAAAAGGGCCTAATTGTGATGTGGTCCCTTACCTACAGGTGATATGCGTATGTGTGTCGCTTTTATAGTTTTAGAACAGCTCATGCATAGGAAGAGTGTGGATGTATCCAAGTCTACTGGTAGTTTATTTGCTCATAAAATAGGTGTTTTTAATTATTTGAAGCAAGATGGCATATGCTGAAATCTACCTTTATAATGGCGAGGGGAGTGGCGGGGTTTCTACGACGAACGTCCTGAAAAACATTGCAGGACGTTCGCGTGGCGGGGTCACACTTTCGTGAGTCCGAAGTGTAACCCCACCTAACCCCCCCCCCCCCCTAAAAACTTCGCGAAATGTCTACGATAAAAATCGATTTATCGTAGACATTTTACGAAGTCACACTTTCATCGGATTTTCCATCTAAAGTCGTATACGGTAGAACGAAGTTTATTAATTTTTGTGGATAAAATACTCGTTTATTTGATGGTCATCTGAACCTATGTAGGTGTGAGAAGGATACGTAC
>BLSH010026853.1:376448-396035 GCA_018402905.1 Glandirana rugosa
GCTGACTCTGGTGAGACACGGAAGAGGGACACGGGAGTGGCGCACTGAGTCGACGTCCATCATCTTCCGGTAGGGATGACCCTCCCGTATGCTCTTAAAACCTTTCGATTGGTGAATTCTCTGTTTAGGCGCCTTCTTTGGGCCACAAAGGTCCCCAGAATTAAACTAGAACAATTACAATACCCTAAAGACGGGGGAGGGTTAGCGTTACCCAACCCCTGGCTATATTACCTGGCAGCACAGCTGCAGCAACTAGTGGGAATGATGGGGAGGGAACCAGAGTCTCCCACGGCCAGGTTACTACTCTGGGGAGCACAGGCAAGGTCCATTCCGGAGGGGTTGGAAGCCCTACAACTTCAAAAGCCAAACAAACGAATGCCCACCTTTGCGCTTTTACAAAAAATTTGGAACAAGGCCAGGCAGCTCCAGGGGGTGCGGGGATTCACGGAATTTAGCCCAATATGGAATAATGCAACATATGAGGAATTGAGCAAGCTAAATCAGGGACCAAAGTGGTGCGCCTATGGCATTACCCACCTCACTCAGATCTTTAACAATGGTAAACTACTTCCTTTTTCTACCCTGCGGGAAAGGTATGCCCTCCCAGTAGGGATGGCCTTCTACTACCTGCAGCTGAGTCACGCGGTGAGGGCACAGGGAGAAGGCACAGAGTGGTCTCAGTCGCCCACCCCGATATTTAATATGATCAAATCAGCTAGTATAACTAAAGGTTTTATCTCCCAGTGCTATGATATGCTTTTACGGGACTACCTGGGCAATCACCCCATGAAAGCTAGGAAGAGATGGGAGGAAGACCTGGGAGAGATATCCGGAGATCAGTGGGAAGACGCTTTGCAGTCGCTTCCCGTCTGCTCCCTGAATCAGGCTCAGAGAATCTCACAACTATTTATCCTTACAAGGTCCCACCGCACTCCAGTGGCGTTGCACAAAATGGGGGTATTGACAAGCCCCCTCTGTAAAAAATGCAAAGTGGGTACGGGTGACCTCATTCACCTTTTATGGCGGTGTCCGAAACTCCATCGATATTGGAGGGAGGTACTGGATACAATTAACAAAGTGTTCCTCACAACCGTACCTTTGAACCCCATACATTGTCTATTGGGGTCCCTAGAGGATGTCATAGCGGTAGAACACACCCGTGTTGCGGTCTCCAGAGCCCTCTTCCAAGCTAGAAAAGTAATACTTTTAAAGTGGATGATGGACACACCGCCGTCAATTAGGCTATGGATTTCACATATAGGAGATACACTTAAGCTCGAACACTACATTTACCAACGTAGGGGATGTCCAGGTAAATTTGAGAAACTATGGGCACCGTGGCTAGACACCCCGGGGCTCAGTCCTCTAGAATTGGTTGGTCAGCGGCTGTTGACTGCCCTGTAAGAAATGTAACCACCTGGTGCTCCTGGGCTAGTCGTTGGGGAGGAGGAGGGTAACGGGCAAGGATCAGATGACTGTGGGGGCGATCCGGCTGCAAACAATAGAGAGAGGGAGAGGGTCTGGAATACAGGTAACGAGCACTTTGGGGTCTGTAATATTGCTCTGAACTTTATTCTCATGTACATTTGTCTTTTTCCGGTGGGCAAATAAATATATATTGCTGAAAAGGCCTATCTAACCTTTTCAAGGGCACAGAACAGTTTTGATTATATTTCCCATTCAACTCAATGTATTGTTCACAATGTGAGTTTATGTAGATCATCTGCTGTAACCAAATATTCAATGTGCAACTGTAATTGGAATAAGACCCATGCAAGTTTTTTCTTTCATTCTGTAATGCCTTTTCCATGTGTTTTGGTCAATAAACACCAGTTTGATTTAAAAAAAAAAAAAAAAAAAAAAAACAAACAAGGGAGGGAGGGTAATAATACCTGTCTGATGCTGGCACAAGCTTCGAAAAGATCCCCTCTCCTCTCTACCCACTATAGGACAATGCCTATGCCCCGAACCCTCAAATCCAGTAAGCGCAATACAGCTTTCAAAAATCACCCCACTAATCCTCTACCTCATCTGCACGCCCCAGTCATGCTGGCCCTCCTCCTAGTTTCACCAGGGCATATACTGCACTTTGCCAGTGTGGACATGGACTGTTGACAGTGCGGTTGATGGGAATCTGTCTGCGCCGTATAACCTTGTGAGCTGTGGCTGCTAAGCGTCTGAGAGCCTCAACTCCCGCTAGTGCTCTGCATGAATCCACAAACTGAGACGGAGGAGCCCGCATTAAATACTGAATAAAATCAAAGTTGTTAAAAGCAGTTTCCTTCCATTCAATTTTGTTCGCGATTTGTGCATTTGCGTGTTACAAGATCATATCTTAACCAATTACAATAAACTGATATGCGTGGCTGCTTATTGTACATTGCTCATCCCCATTGCACTTTGAGGTACTTTACTAGGTAAAGCATAACTGAATAATTCCTCTTTAGCAACATATACCATTACAATAATAGAGAAAAACGTGTCTGTATTATCTGGCTGGGTGTGAGCCGACTCGCTCCCTCTCAAGCAGTTAAACCAGCCTTGGAAAGAGCTTCATTTGACTCCATCTGCTCATATCATTTGTCCAAGATTAAAATCCAAATAATGCTATTAAATATTTATAGAAACATAACAGTCAATGAGCCCATACATCTTTAATAGACTGTTGTATTTCAAGTGCGGTGCTCAGAAGTGCTGCGTTCTCTTCTTCTGAGGCAGCAAGGTAGATAAAGGCTTGGGCAGCCTATGGCTTTTCAATTGTGTTGGAGAATGGTGTAAAATCACACAATTTCACACATCCTCTCTTGTCTCGGCTGGCTCTTTAGTATTTATTCTGCTTGTAGAAAAGAGTTGAGTCCTGCTGTAAAGAAGCAATGGTTGTTTGTGGTTTTTAATCCTATCTGACACCTCTGATGCAGATTCAGATAGTGTGAACATGTTTAGCTCATGTTTTTAAAGTAGAAATCTAAATGCAAAAGAGTGTGGCATGTAAAGTGGACCTGTCACATTGTAGCTAGGGTTACCACCTGTCCGGTATTCACCCGGACTGTCTGGGTTTTGAATCATGTGTCCGGGTTTCAGTCCGCCACATTATTTAGACCAAGCTGTGGCTCCCCAAGTTACCAAGACAGTCACACACAAATATGTTGCCATTGTGGAGCTGCGGGTGGTTGTCTGGGGGCAAATTCAACATCACTGGGGTGCAGGGTGATGGTGTCAGCAAAAGCAATTTGGCTACACCCACTGCTCGCTGCGGCACGCTATGCCCACCGGATTACTACTATCCTTGGGACACCCGAAGGTGTCTCAGGCCACTAAAGTGTTTGGGTCTGGCTTGAAGAAAAAGTGGCAACCCTAATTGTAGCTGACATAGAATGAGCTGGAAAGGATGGGCTTTGTGTAGAGTTTTTCCGCAGAGGTTTTAATACATTTATGCTAAAGGAAAACTATGGTCACAGTGTACACTTTAATTTTATATCTGCGTTGTAATGGGCCCGGCTATACAAATAATAGTTATTTTTGACAAACCAACATAAGCCTACTTGAAAAATCTCTTTTCATATTGTGATTGCTACCTGTCTGTTGGCTATCTCTTTCTATAACTTCCTGGATTCCCTGCACGCTTTGCAGCTACTCCTCTGCTGTTTATTTTAAATTTCTAAGGACTACATGTCCCATGGTACCTTGCCTGCAATCAGTGATTCCTGTACTGAATCTGCCTACTAAAACTCTTCCTCTATGCATCTGTAGTTCAGAAGGCAGGCTCTGTGAAACGTGTGACACAGCAGTGCCTTCTCACATGACATAGTGAATACCTGTCACAGAATTCCAGGGTGTAAATGTGTTGGGAGCTTCACAATGTAAGTTTACCAAGTTCAAGATTGTTCAGATTAATAGGAGTAGGCCAAAAATAATTGAAATACAGTGTGAAAATGAATATATGATTTTATATTTTGACCATAGATACGCTTTAAAGGATAGGTTCACCTTTGGGAACATGTAACAGTCCCGTCCCCCCCATGACAGCAGTGTGGGGAGAAGTTCCCTGTACTAGCTGTCACTTTTTGAATTAAGCGGAATGCGCTCTGCTTACACGGCCGCATCATTCATTCACACAGATCTGGAGGAGACCTGCATGGTCCAGCGATCTGCTAATTGGTGTAATGCTTTACAGGCTCCAAAAAAATGCACATTTTTTTACCTGAAAAAAAATGTGCATTCAATATTATTATTTCTAAAAGTGAATTGATCCTTTAAGCTTAAAGATATCCTATAGCTTGAAATGGTTCTAAAGTCTATCAGTTTTGCATTCTCTGCATTAAAGCAGTAATAAAAACACCTTGCCAACTTCCCACAGTACATATACTGTGGGCGGCCGACTCGGGCACATGTACATGATCCAGCCTGTTCCAGGTTAGGGGAGAGCAGCAAGCTACTCCTGTGGTGGGCACAGCAGATTGTGGATCCTGGTACCCAGCCCCTGGGATCACTATGCGATCACAATGTCAACATAGCTGTTCTGAATGAATATAGTTCTACTTTAAGGGACTGCTCTGTGCTATACTGTTGCACAGAGCTAGTAAGTATAAACTCATTTTTTTATTAGTACAAAAAAAAATAGGCTTTAAAATAATTGTAAGAAAATTTGCTTAGATGCATACTTGATGTGAGCAGCTTATAGTCATCCTGTGGTTAGGTAAACTGGCAGCTGGACTTAAAGTGTAAATAAAGGGTTTCTATTTGCCCTTTTTACCATTATCTTTGAAAGTGAAAGTAAAAGAAAATCCTAATTTTGGGTGGACATCAGAAGGATTTCCTCTCACTTCCTGTTTTGGTTGTGGGACAGGAAGTGAAGGTAAAAGGGAAATCTCCCCAATGGGACACAGATTGTATAAAAAAAAAAAGGGGGGGGGGGGTTATAACCTTCCTTTACTCTATCCAAAATGGGAAAAAAAGAGTTTTGCCTTTAGTTACACTTTAAAGCAAAACTCCATCGCATCCAATTTGCATGTCAGGATATTGTGACCGTCTCTCTATGCAGCTGGTTCATACAACTCCAGAGCGGCTCCGGTGCGAATTGCAAATTTGGTCTGAAATCGGACCTGAAATGGTGCATGGGGGGACGTACCAGACCCCTGCTGTGAGCCACTCCGTGCTGTGGTGTGAACCCAGCCTTAAAAAGGAAACTATAGCGTCCTTTGGTCATTATTTATGTATTTATTTATTTTTTTATTTTTTTGGAATTCAAGATTGATATTCAATATTGTTTCCTTGTATGTATGCAATTCTTCATTTTAAAATTAACATTTTATGCAGGGTGCTTGTATGCTTCAGTCTGTGCAGTGAATTCTAGGCTGTCTAATAAGAAAGCCTAGCACAAGCACTGCGCTCAGTAACTGCTCCTGCGCATTTAAGATTCCGGCAGTGCTATCTCTACAAGGAGAGTGGAAGAAGCGCTTGTTCCTCCTCCAACTCATTCATCTATGTGTTGTAATTTGAATTTCTGCTAATCAGCTCTGTGCAGCAGTAAAAACAAACACATCTGTAGACCCAGAGTATCAGACTTGCATTTCCTACATACTGGATGTTACTAAATATAAAGATTTTATGTTTGCAATTATTAATTTTTTACATGAAAACTAAATAAAATACATTTTTAAAAATGTAATTTTGTTTTTTGTTTATGCCTGAAAATAATACATTAAAAAATATATTGATGGGGACCCCACTCAAAAAAAAAAAAAGCAATAAAAAAAGCATTGGGTCCTCACTACCCTTCCTTTCCTGGCCAGACGGCTTGCTCAGGTAAGGGTCTTTTGTGGATTGTGAGGGAGGAATGGAGTTCCCCTGTAGAATCCATAACAGACCCAAAAGGCTGCAGTCTGCATGTGATTATTTTTCTAGCTGACAAAATAATCACATTCTCCAGAACCACTCTGATTCCTGATCACTAGTGAGGACCTGAGCTGTCAGTGGCAGCTGTGTTTGAGAGCCAGCGGCCATACTAAGTGTTGGCTGTTGGCTCTCAAAGTGGGTATGCTTAATAACCTATGATGACATGACATAGCATGACACACTGTATTGGGAAATGTTAATAACTAGATTGCATGCATGAAGGGGTAAGAGGACAACACAATAAAATGTTCCTCAAGCATGGGCAGCCCCTATAGTACAATGGTCATGGCTTTACTGATTTCCCCAAATACCCTTTTGCCTACCTTTTATATTGTTCTATTTAAAATAGACAGGTGCAGTGTAATTTTTATTTTAATCTTTCAAGTTAACAAGCTACCATTTTCAGGCAATACATTTCTTTATTTTACAATGTGAAATGATTTGATTTTTGACGTTCTGAGTTGGTAAGTTTAGTTCTCTCTCCAAGATGATAGTAGCCTTATTTCTCCCTCAGCACTCCCACAGGCTGGTGGGAAGATGACTCGTCAACATGTTCTTATGCTAATTGCAGAGCTCATTAAGGTTAATGTCAGTTTTACTGAAGGTAATTCAAAGTGAGCTTGTTCAAAAACTCTGAGGGTAGCAATGTCTTATTTACATAGAAAACTGATCAGAGACTTCATCGTAATGACTTTAACTTACATAGGCCTCCTCTCACCTCTGGATGAAGTGTTTCATAAATTGTATCTGTATAGACAGAACACGATTAGAATTGGAACACTATGTTGAAGGACACGGAACAGAAATTGGCTTGCTTCAAAGGCACATCCAAACATATTGTATGCCAGTCCTAAATTGAAATGAATGCACAGATGTAAAGACTTTGAGTAGATGTGAACATCTACATTCCCTATACTTTTAAAGCTCGATGTGAACCCATGACCCCCCCCCCCAACTAGTTTCAAAATTATCAGCGCTGCAACTTTTGTCATACAATCTCAGTATGACAAAATTATTTTTTTATATCAGTCCTTGTTGCATGCTGCATATGCTATGAAGTAACTATATATCCTACTGCAGACATTTTTTGGACTTCTGATCGCTTAAAAAAAAAAGGAAAATTTCAGCACATCATTTACTTATCCAAATCTGTGGTCACATGATGCACTGGGTCCAAAGTCTTTTATTTTCTTCACTGCAAAGGAGGAGGGCCTTCTTTGGCTATCCACATTACAGCCTGGGTGATTTGGACATTTCTTATTGACTGTCCAGTGGAGGGGTCCTCTCAGGATCCAGATAATAACTATTGAATTTAATGGGTGGTAGGCATGGGGTGGGTGAGAGCTTTGCTTGGAGCTGAGTTTTTAAATGTACCATGAATAAACACCTGTAATCCTAATTTGCAATCAAATTAAGTTTTACTTAGACAGTGAAGGTACTTCACTAACTGCTAAAAAAAACAGGTTATGTTAAATTAAGGATCTGCTGACATTGCTGTCATGTAAACTATGCACTAGCTCAGAAAGGATGATGATGTCAAGAAATAAAATGTACTGATACCCTAAAACTGTTTGTAAATGAGATTAAAACCCCTATCATTTTTCTTTACTGCTGGGAAGGTTTACCCTAATTTCCTGCCTTGGAGACACAATAAGAAGTGAGAGAAAATTGCAAAGTGAGTTAAAATTTCCTCTCAGATGGCTCATATTGGAACAGAGGTCCCCATTGGAAGTTTTTCTTCACCACTAGTTTTAGTTGGAACTGTAACATTTTTGATTTCCCATTACACTCTATCTTAGTGATAGTGGGCACTAAGGAAAGTAGAGATGGTGAATATACCAAATGTGGACACAGACAGCAATACAAACCTGACAGGGGTTCTAAACCTTCGCTACTCTATCCAAAACTAAAAAAAAGTTATAGATATAGAAATTAAATAAATAAAAAAAGTATTAGTATAATGTGTTTGTAAAACAGACAATTTATTAAGATTTATTACATAGTAGGTCCTTATGAGTATATAGGCAAGTAAAGTGTATTGATGTATTGATTTGGACCATAAACAACGTGCAGTAATTGGCTGCTAACAATCAATTAGCATCTCACGTATTGCTGTCTGCAGCCTAATGATAAAATTCCTAGACCATCCCTAGAGGAAAATCCCTGTAGGTTACAGGAAAAGTAGCAAATGTGGAAATAGAGTATAATGGTAATATTGATGTCGGCCAGGTGACAAAATTTAAATTTTAACAATTTTTGGAGTTGTCTGGAGTAATTGGTTAAATTATAATTTTCCTGCCTTAGCTTTGTCATTTGTGGGTAACACAGTAAAAATGTCATCTGCTTTTAAGCTTTTCAAATTCACCACTTCTTTACCCAAAATTGAAAGCATTGCCCCTCCTCCTGTATGACCCCCTTTGAAGAACTGTGCAATGCTTCTTACCTGGTCTGACATGGTCTGTCTAAATCCTATACAATGCTCACACATCTGCCAGATAAGTTCTCTCTGCCATACATTGCTAATGTGGCAGTCAGATCTGGGGATTTCTTTTTCAGATTAACATAAAAATCATATTCTTCCATTTACTCATAAGACATCCGTTTCAAGCAAAATACAATAATTTAAGAGTGCCTCTGTCACAATCAGGCATCAGGCTCGAAGACCAGTTGCTATAGCAGTTGCAGGACTACTACTGACCAGCAGGATAGGTACACAGGTAGTCACCCTGGCAGATGACACAGGCTCACCTGAGGTGCAGAGTCTAAGTACTAACCAGTGTTCACCAGAGCTCCTGATGGCAGAGATAAATTTAGCTGCGTGTTAGTACCAGGTCGTGGTCCTCAGGATTGTCCCACCAGGGTGTTAGCAAGACGGGGTCCAGTAGCGGATGAGCAGATAAGGATCAAACAGGAGCTTGAACAGTAAACAAGCCAAAAGGTCGGTAATGAGTAGTTGCAGGTTGGGATCAGGCAGTAGAGTAGTCGAGGAACAAGCCAAGGGTTGATGACGAATGGTAGCAAATACAGACAGCAGCAGGGAAGACAAAAGCAAGGCGCTGGCTGAGAAAGCACAATAACCTGGCAAAGAGGAAGTGCATAGACAAGGCTTATATAGGAAGTTAATGGGAGGAGCAAGGAGTTCAAGGTTCAACAGCAATCGAGAAATAAGGCAATGTATCAGGCAGAATAATCCAACAGATCAGGTAGGGAGCTGTCCAGCATCCCAGATAGCTCAGTGAGAAGAATCAATGCCAGACACAGAAGAGGTCCCAGGTTCAATCCCAGGTCCTGACAGCCTTGCTGGTATAGAGTCCCAAAGACATTACATAAAATCTTTCCCCAGTGCTCCGCATTTGCTGAAGATGTTTGCAACAGGAGGGGACTATACTACACATGTTTTGAAGTTGCCCTCTCTTGCATAAGTTTTGTAATCCGATGAGGGACCTTACATGTAAATTGACTGTTGTCTGCCTTGGAGACAACCCTGCTGACTTCCTCCTCCACCTTATACCACTGTCAGCAAATAAATATAAACAGTCACATTTGATACAACTTCTGAAGGCAGCAAAAGCTTGCACCCCTCCATATTTAAAATGGATCACCCTTCCCAATCAGTGTTTGGCTCAGTAAGGCTGGGCTCACAGTGGTGCGAATTGGATGCAGTTTCTCCACATCCAATTCGCATGTCAGGAGACTGTGACTGGCTCTCAATGGAGCCAGTTCACACAGCTCTGGGACAGCTGCGGAGTGGTTTGCAGAGTAGTCTTGTGCATGTTCTGGTACATTTCAGGTCCGAATTCAGCCAAAAAGCCCGACCAAATTTGGACCTGAAACAGTGAACAGGGACACACCGGACCCCCTGCTACGAGCCGCTCCGCACACAGTGTGAACCCAGCCTAAAGGTAATGCAATTAAAATTATGGAAGAGGTCATGGCTTCATCAAATCACAGAGGGGAACAATTTTGTAAGACATGGTTTCATTGGATTAACTTGTACACCTGAATACCGAGCTTTGATGACAAATACTGTGACAAACCAACCAGCCGTCCCAAGCCCCTACTATGAACACCTTCCCTACTCTAACAACCTCCTGGCCCCTCTCCTGTTTTTTCTCTTGCACACCCTCTTATAGGGCCTACCACTTTCCTCTCCTGCTAAGAGATTTAGAGTAGGACACTCCCCTCATCTTTCTAGAGATCCCACTTCAGGCTTGTGTCTTCATAAGGGTTACATATTGAAATTGCTGAACATGAGTTACTTTGTACTCTGATTAGAGCCCAAATACTTCTTAGATTACCCTGGATTTAACCGGCTCCTCATTCTGCTACACTAACAGTTGGACAGCGGAGGTGATAATTGTGAGCAGAATACAGAATATGTGTTGTATTTCAATATCGATTAAGAGGCTATGCATTTCCACATATGTCTCTTTACCATTTTGACTCGCTTATGTATAGGATTTTTTTCCTGTATTATTCTTTAAAAAAAATATAAAGAATTAGAAAAAAAATAAAAAGGTCATCTGGTTGTGTTGTTTGGTAACCAAAAGTTGACCGTACCTCAGACATAGCAGGAAACTCTGACAGCTCCCCCACTTTATTATTTACCTACCCAGGTAAACATGGAACGCACAACTTCACAGTAGACAAACTCCTATCCATATTTTACTTATTAACATACTCTGTGGGCAGTTATCCAATCCCCATGAATTATGGTGTACAGTATAATTATCAGAAAAACTGAAGCCTTCTGTTATTCCCAGTAATGAGATGAAGTCACCTGTCTTGGCCATTGCCTGCTGCAATAATAGAGCTCTATGCAGCATTCTTGTGGGACCTTGCTTTAAGGCTTGGTCAGATCATATCCCTTGATCAATCCCCTTAAAAATGCATCTTTGGCTTTCAACTCATCTTGCCCTACTCAGATGCAGGAAAGCATTATGAGTCTTCTGTCTCAAACATTTGTACTACTGACAGGTCACAAGTGTGGTCATACAATGGCTGATCTATTCTCATCATCCTGGTCATTTCATATACAAATGGATATCGTCTGACCCTGGAAGACAGGTTCACTCTAAATATAGTTAGACTATCAGAAGATAAGCATCAAATAATATCTGTTCAATTAGTGTGTTCATCCACAATATAAAAAATGTCTAAAAGGTAGGGAAACTTGAAGCCCAAATATTGCAAGTTTTGAACAGAATGTAGACCATTTTTGTTGGTGTACTTTTTTGGTACATTGCCTCTTACTTCTTGCTTACCTGAGGACTGACAGACACAATAGGAAGGGATCTTCCCACATTCTATTTCATGAATGTAAGGATAAGAGGGAAATCCCCCTCAACAGATTAAGGAGATTTTTTTTTAGTAGAGTATGAAAAGGCTAGATCTTCTAAATATTTTATTGCTGTCTGTCTGACACAGTCAGCATTGAAAACTTGACAGAAGTTCTAATTCTTCCCCTCTCTATTCAAAGCTAAAACATGTTTTGTTAAGTTGGGCTTTAGAATGACTGTCAAAATAAGTCTCGCTGAAAAGAAAATGGAACACTTAACTGTTTTGCTGCCCACCGCACCAATCTCTGCAGTAGCAAACAGACAATGCATGAAGATCCTGCAAAATCCGGTAGTTACTAGCCCCCCCCCCCCCACTTCACTCAGTAGGTCAAACCACTGCCCCTCCATTTCAAGTGTGTCCTAAAGTGAAGTAGGGGCACCACATCACTCTGAAGAGGACCAGGAAATTACAGGTTATCCAGGCACTGATATCTGTATTCAACATTGGCGTACTAAGTGGGGGCATGGGGGGTGCAATCTGCACTGGGTACCGGCACTCCGGTCACTGGTCGCTTGACAACTTTTTTTTATTGTGTCACAGTGCATTATTATGATACTAACAGCACAGCAGTGCAGACCATATCTGCGAGCCTTGCAGCAGCAGTTCAGAGCTAGTAAAGCTTTGCCTCGACTGCAGTCAAATGACACAATCGAGGGGAGGACTTCACTCACTCTAAACTGCCAGCATATGGTACATAGTGTGCACTTTAGGGGTGTCTGTACGGAGGGGAGGTGTCTGTACTAGGGAAGGTCTTTACTGAGGGAGGGGGTCTGTACTGAGGGAGGGGGTCTGTACTGATCGGAGTGTCTGTATAGAGGGGTATGTCTGTATGGAAGTGGGTCTGAACTGTGGATGTAATTTGAAGACCCCTCTTTGCCCTGCTGTTATGGCTGAATGTAGGGCTCTTCTGGTTAGCAAAACTCTGACACTTGTGGGTAGTTAGAGCTTGCTGCAACTTCTCACCCCTGCACATTCCTATTGGCCTATCACTGGGGTGGGCTGCCTCCCTGCAAATAGGAATGTGCAGGAGAGATAAAAGGTGGACAAGCTTTCAGAATTCAGAAACAAATCTGAACATGCCTGCAGGCCCTGCCTGTCAGAACAGCCTGGGATTTGTCCAAAAGGGCAGGGAATTCAAGTATGCTACAGGTATATTTAGGTATGCTCCCACTGCTGTCAATCAAAGCCAGTGATGAAATAATGGGGGGGGGGTGCAGGGCTGAGCCTCTGTCCTTGTCTATTGATGCAGACATCGAAGGTAGAAGTGAGGCAGAATCACAGGGGACATGAGAAGAGGAAGAACAGAGCTGTTCACACAGAGCAGGTAAGTATAAACCTGTTTGTTAACCTTGAAGATTCTGAGGCCGTATAGAAAAGGATGTTATGATGAGACTAAAATTGAACTATTTGGCTTCATCACCAAACAATATGTCTGGTGAAATCCAATACAGCTCACCATCCAAATAACACCATTCCTACAGTAAAGTATGGAGGGGGTAATAGCCTGTTATGGGGGTGTTTCTCTGCAGTAGGGACTGGAGCACTTGTCAGGATAGAAGGAAAATGGATGAGGCAAAATACTGTCACATTCTTGAGGAAAATCAGCTGTCGTCTGCCAGGAAGTTGTTAATGGGAAGAAGGTTTACCTTCCAACAATGACCCAAAGCACACAGCAAAAATGACCACACAGTGGTTGAACAAGAGAAATGTGAATGTCCTTGCATGGCCTAGTGAGAGCCCAGACTTAAACCCCATTGAATATCTGTGGAATGACTTGAAGACTGCAGTCCACAAACGGTCACTATCTCAAATTTGACTGAACTTGAGCAGTCCTGCAAAGAAGAGTGGGCAAATATTGCAAAGTCTTAATGTGCAACGTTAGTGGGGACATATCCCAACAGATCAAAGGCTGTAATTAAAACAAAACGTGGTTCAACAAAATACTGACACAAGGGGGGATTCTTTTTCAACTCAGTGATTCTGTTTTTGATTTTTTTTTTTCCCTGACATGTTGGTGTTATATCTTTCACTTGGATATTATAAGTTGCGGAAAACACAGCTGGATGAAACAAAAACTGTGCCTGTCTTCATTTCAGGCCGTAAAACAACAAGACGTTGGGGGTGATTCTTTTCTATACCCACTGCACAGTACCTGAATACAAAAAAGATCTTAATTTATTCTAATAATTCAACTCCAAAAATTATATGCCATCAGCCACTAAGAAGATTCCACATTCCAAAGGACACTATACCTGATTAATCCTCAACTGATTTTGCAATCAAAACCTCCCAAATGGTGGGAGATACAGAATTTCCTCCTAGAAGGACTGTAGTATGCAGAAAATTGTCCACACAATTGTCACCTAATTCCATCTTTTTATGGAAAGCTGGTACTCCATAATTGTTCATGTCCTTGAAGACTGGCTTCTCTGGTGTTTGCTTACTCTCTTAGACTAGTTATTATTTTTATCTCGATGGGAACTTCTTGAATGATGGGAACTTCTTGAGTGACCCCTGTTCGTAACTTGATCTGTCAAAGGGGAATTTCCCTTTACTTTGTTTCCTTGCACTCATCAAATAGACAGGAAGTGGAAAGATGTGCCTTCACTTCCTGTTTGGTCTCACAGCTGTCAAGCCGGCAGGAAGCTAGGCGAAATATTCCAAATAGGGATTTTAGCAACAACTAAAGTTTTTAATAATCAGATTACCCCATTCTCAAATAAGACTGCTGGTGTAGTTGCATAGTAACTATGCAGCTCGTTCATATGTGGTCACCATTGGGTCATAGTTTCCACCCATGCCC
The DNA here is from genome assembly GCA_018402905.1 of Glandirana rugosa. NCBI lineage: Eukaryota > Metazoa > Chordata > Amphibia > Anura > Ranidae > Glandirana > Glandirana rugosa. Next base: position 390,487 of record BLSH010026853.1, read on the forward strand.
ATTATTACTTAACCACTTTACTCAGATGTTTAATAGTAATACTAATCTTTTGACATTGTCAATATATTATGCACTAGACGCTAAAAAAGTGTTGCCATAGTAAAGCAGAGTTCAAAAAGGAAATCCATGGATTACTTTTGGTCTATTTCATGTACATTTATTTTAATTTCTCAACAAAGTACCGTATTTGCCGGCGTATAAGACGACCCCCCAACATTTCCACTCAAAATATAGAGTTTGTTATATACTCACCGTATAAGACTACCCCCTCTTCCGCACACCAAATAAAACGTAAAAGAACATCAGATTTGATTTCAACATGTTGAAAAAAAAAATGCAATCAGCGTTTATTGATTGGTTTGCACAAAAGTGGCCGCGTTTACGGATAATTCATTTTTGGGGTTTTTATTTATTTTTTTATTTTTTACTAGTAATGGCGGCGATCTGCAATTTTTAGCTGTACTGCGATATTGGGGCGGACATGTCGGACCATTTTGACACTTTTTTGGGACCATTGGCATTTATACAGCGATCAGTGCTATAAAAATGCACTGATTACTGTGTAAATGCCATTGGCAGTGAAGGGGTTAACCTGCAGGGGGCGCTCCAAGGGTTAACTGTGTTCCCTGGGCGTGTTCTAACTGTGTGTGGGCTGCCCTAGCTGGGGAAGGGAAGTGATCACAGCTTCCATGTAGAGGAAGGCTGTGATCACAGCCCTTCCCCCTCTCACAGAACGGAGGTCCGTGTTTACTTACACGGACCTCCGTTCTTTCACTCGGGGGGGGGGGGGGCATCGTGGGTAGTTGGCGGCGATCGAGTCCGCCGGACCCGCTCCCTGGCCCTCCCCAAACACAGTGAGAGGGCGAAGTGCAGCTGCATATCACTCCGCCGGCGCGGGAGCCGGCACTAAAGACGGAGCAGCGGCTAATGCGGCTCTATACCTCCGCAGCGGTGGTATAGAGCGGAGCGCACCCGGCGTATAAGATGACCCCCCCACTTGGAGCCATGTTTTTCAGGGGGAAAAAGTCGTCTTATAAGCCGGCAAATACGGTAGGTTTGAGGATGTGTAAATTCTGAAGTTTTGCTTAAAAATAGAGTAATCGGAGCAAGATGGTTAACCGTAACGGAAGCTGTTCATTTCTTTGTAAGCGTTAGGCTTTTATTTTTTCTTAAGAAGCAAATCTTTATTATTTCTAGAATGTCTACACACTCTTAATTAAATGATGTTCTCGAGGCATGTTTGAGGCTAATTTGTAGAATAAATGAAGTGGGATTGTTAACTTATTTATTTATATACGGATGTGCTGTGCTTTGGTTTAATTAGGAGAGATAACAGCATGTAAGACAATTAGCTGTAGATGTAAAAAAAAAACTGTTAACATTTCAGACAAGTTTGATAATTTGGCAGCAATTATTTAAATTGCAGTCACCTTACACTTAAAAAAAAAACTTCAAGATGTTAGGAAAGCAAACTGACCCAATGAAAGGGGGGCAAAGGCTGGAAAACTGTGATTCCAATAATGCTTCTCTAACTAAGTGCAAATAATAATTTAATTAGATGTTATTCTAGTGATGTTCAAAGAAACATGAGGATCCCTTCTCACTTAAATATGATGCAATGATGCTTTTCACTGCAAATGCGCATACTGTATATTAGTGTTAGGGATGAGACTTTGTCTGCCTGGGTTAGGGTTTGCAAATATTGCTTGAATCTTAATAAATTCTGGCCATTTGGGGCACAAATATAAAAAAAAAACTGAATTGGAAGCAGGGAATCACCATGGGGGACATATGTAAAGATTTAAAGCACAGTATTTTACATATACAGTGAGGGGAAAAAGTACAGTGGATATAAAAAGTCTACACACGCATTGTTAAAATTTCAGATTTCTGAGATGTAAAAAAAAATGAGACAAACCTAAATAATTTCAGATTTTTTTCCCCTTTAACTGGACCTATAAACTGTACAACTTAGTTGAACAACAAACAGAAATCTTTTAGGTGGAGGGAAGTAAAAATAAAAAACTAAAATAATATTTTATTTTTATTTTCTTAATTTTATTATAGCACTCAGTCTTTTTGGGTATGAGTCTATCAACATGGCACATCTTGACTTGGAAATATTTGCCCACTCTTCTTTGCAAAAACACTCCAAATCTGTCAGTTTGTGAGGGCATCTCCTGTGCACAGCCCTCTTCAGATCACCCCACAGATTTTCCTTCGGATTCAGGTCTGGGTTCTGGCTGGGCCATTCCAAAACTTTAATCTTCTGGTGAAGCCATTCCTTTGTTTGGATGTATGCTTTGGGTCGTTGTCATGCTAATAGATGAAGTTCTTACTTCATGTTCAGATTTCTAGCAGAGGCCTGAAGGTTTTGTGCCAATATTGACTGGTATTTGGAACGGTTTATAATTCCCTCTACCTTGACTAAGGCCCCTGTTCCAGCTGAAGAAAAACAGCCCCAAAGCACGATGCTGCCACCACCGTGCTTCACTGTGGGTATGGTGTTCTTTTGATGATGTGCAGTGTTGTTTATATGCCAAACATATCTTTTGGAGTTATGGCCAAAAAGTTCAAACTTGGTTTCCTCAGACCATAACAGATTTTCCCACATGCTTTTGGGAGCCTTCAAATGTGTTTTTGCAAAATTTAGCTAGGCTTGCATGTTTTTCTTGGTAAGAAAAAGCTTCTGTCTTGGCACTATACCCCTTAGCCCAGACATATGAAGAATATGTGAGATTATTGTCACATGTACCACACAGCCAGTACTTGCCAAATATTCCTGCAGCTCCTTTAATGTTGCTGTTGGCCTCTTGTCAACCTCCCTGACCAGTTTTATTCTCTTCTTCTTTTCATTAATTTTGGTGGGATGTCCAGTTCTTGGTAATGTCACTGTTGTGCCATATTTTCTCCACTTGATGATCTAATGCCTTGGAATTCTTTTGTACCCTTCTCCTGAATGATACCTTTTAACAATGAGATCCCTCCTGTGCTTTGAAAGCTCTCTGCAGACCATGGCTTTTGCTGTAGGATGCAACTAAGAAAATGTCCGGAAAGACCTACTAGAACAGCTGAACTTTATTTGGGGTTAATGATATGCACTTTAAATGATGGCAGGTGTGTACTGACTCCTATTTAACATGAGTTTGAATGTGATTGCTTAATTCTGAACACCGCTACATCCCCAGTTATAAGAGGGTGCGCACTAATGCAACCACATTATTTTTTTTTTTTTATTTTTACCCCCCCCTTAAAGATTTCAGTTTGTTTTTCAATTGAGTTGTACAGTTTATAGGTCACATTAAAGGCGGAAAAAGTTCCCAAATTATTTATCTTTGTCTCATTTTTTACATCCTAGAAACCTGACATTTTAAGGGATGTGTACACTTTTTAAATCAACTGTATTTGATCCCCTGCTGATTGTTTGTCCATTGACAAAGAATTGATTGTTCTATAATTTTAATGGCAAGTTTATTTTAACAGTTAGAGACAGTATAACAAAAAATCCAGAAAAACGCATTTCAAAAAAGTTATAAATTGATTTTCATTTTAATGAGTGAAATAAGTATTTGACCCCTTCACAAAACATGACTTAGTACTTGGTGGCAAAACCCTTGTTGGCAATCACAGAAGTCAGACGTTTCTTGCAGTTGGCCTCCAGGTTTGCATGCATCTCAGGAGGGATTTTGTCCCACTCCTCTTTGCAGATCCTCTCGAACAGGGTTGCCAACCATCAGTAAATTTACTGACAGTTTGTAAAAATCAGTGATTTTTACAATTGTTTATAAATATCAGGGTCTGATAATTTGTCATGCTGTGCTGACTTTTAAGTGTAAACCAAGCAAACTACTTGATATGAGTATTGTCAGTGTTTCCTTGTTGTGTTTAAATATCAATTGTCTTCATTTTTAATAGGAGTTCTATTATTTTTCAAGTTGCCAGTAAAAAATGTGCCCCGTCAGTAAATGTTCTATGTTTTGCCAGTAAAAAACGCTGCTGGAGGTTGGCAACACTGCTCTCCAAGCCATTAAGGTTTTGAGGCTGAGGTTTGGTAACTCAAACCTTCAGCTCCCTCCACATATTTTCTATGGGAATACGGTCTGGAGACTGGCTAGATCACTCCAGGACCTTAACCACTTCAGCCCCGGAAGGATTTGCCCCCTTCCTGACCAGAGCCCTTTTTGCGATTCGGCACTGCGTCGCTTTAACTGACAATTGCGCGGTCGTGCGACGTTGTACCCAAACTAAATTTGCGTCCTTTTTTTCCCACAAATAGAGCTTTCTTTTGGTGGTATTTGATCACCGCTGCGTGATTTCTGATCGCCGCTATAAACAAAAGAAGAGCGACAATTTTGCAAATAAACCCAAATTTCTTACTTTTTGCTAAAATACAAATTAAAAAAAAAATATATAAAAAATTTTTTTTTCATCGGTTTTGGCCGATTTATATTCTTCCTCATATTTGTGATAAAAAAAAATCGCAATCGGAGTTTATTGATTGGTTTGCGCAAAAGTTGCCGCGTTTACGGGTGATGAGAATTCATTTCTGGGTTTTTTTTATTTTTTTATTTTTTACTAGTAATGGCGGCGATCTGCGATTTTTAGCGGTACTGCGATATTGCAACGGGCATGTCGGAACATTTTGACACTTTTTTTGGGACCATTGGCATTTATACAGCGATCAGTTCTATAAAAATGCACTGATTACTGTGTAAATGCCATTGGCAGTGAAGGGGTTAACCTGCAGGGGGCGCTCTAAGGGTTAACTATGTTCCCTGGGCGTGTTCTAACTGTCTTACTGTTTGACTGGCAGGGGGAGGGGAGTGATCACAGCTTCCATGTAGAGGAAGGCTGTGATCACTCCCTTCCCCCTCTAACAGAACGGAGGTCCGCGTTTACTTACACGGACCTCCGTTCTTTCACTCCGGGGGGGGGGCATCGCGGGTAGCCGGCGGAGATCGAGTCCGCCGCACCCGCTCCCTGGCCCTCCCCCGACACAGTGAGCACGCGATCTGCCAGCCGCCGTCAGATGACAGCAGTTTGCCTAGGAGAGCCATCTTGTCGCCGTCAACCTGCGGTTGACGGTCGGCAAGTGGTTAATGTGCTTTTTCTTGAGCCACTCCTTTGTTGCCTTGGCCGTGTGTTTTGGGTCATTGTCATGCTGGAATACCCATCCATGACCCATTTTCAATGCTCTGGCTGAGGGAAGGAGGTTCGTAGTTGAGTTGACCGGCACAAACCTCCTACTCCTTACGACGGATACAGGGGTTCTTGTGGTAAGGGTGGTAGTTTGTACCTCCACCTTTGTAATACGAAACCCCCGCAAAAAGACGTTTCCCCTGTCCTGTTGAAGTGGCGTAATTTCCTTACTACCTGTCCCGGTACATGGTAGTTTGGAACCCACTCTTGGAGGAAGGGAGTCGGTCTCGTAACTTTTACCCAGTACCTACCCATAAGGTCGTACTGTTACTGGGTTTTGTGTGCCGGTTCCGTTGTTTCCTCACCGAGTTCTTTTTCGTGTAATTGGTGAACGGCTGGCAGTTGGCGTC
>BLSH010026853.1:396045-407893 GCA_018402905.1 Glandirana rugosa
ATTGAGGGAGAGAATTTCCCTCACGAGGATTAGAGTCGAACAATGTACGTTTTTTCTGTGGTGATTCCTCACCGTTCTCATGATCATTAAAACTCAGCGAGGTGAGATCCTGCAATGAGCCCAGACCGAGGGAGATTGACAGTTATTTTGTGTTTCTTCCTTTTGCCAATAATCGCACCAACTGTTGTCTCCCTCTCACCAAGCTGTTTAGCAATGGTCTTGTAGCCCATTTCAGCCTTGTGTAGGTCTACAATTTTGTCTCTGATATCCTTTGACAGCTCTTTGGTCTTGGCCATGTGGGAGAGATTGGAATCTGATTGATTGCTTCTGTGGACTGGTGTCTTTTTTGCATGTAACAAGCTGAGATTAGGAGCACTCCCTTTAAGAGAGGGAGTTACCTGTATAGAAGACACCTGGGAGCCAGAAATCTTGCTGATTGATAGGGGATCAAAGACTTATTTCACTCATTAAAATGCAAATCAACTTATAACTTTTTTGAAATGAGTTTTTCTGAATATTTCTGTTGTTATTCTGTTTCTCACTGCTAAAATAAACCTACCACTAAAATTATAGACTGATCATTTCTTTGTCAGTGGGCAAACGTACAAAATCAACAGGGAATCAAATACTTTTCTTCCTCATTGTCCCTATAAAAGAAATGCTAGCGCTCCCTAACAGCACCAATGCACAATGAGAATGTGACTGCTATGAGCACACCCTTTTATAGAAAAAACACTGAGTTATCCATTCCTTCATATTGTTTCCTGGGGCGAACCTGAAACTCCTTCCTAATGAATAGGGGCTTAAAGAAGAATTCTAGACATTGTATATTTTTGCATGGTTACAATGGTCCAGCTTGAACCAGTGTAACTTGTGTGAGGGGTTAGCTCAATGGGGATCACCTTCCCTGGAAAAATGTTGTCCAAACGGCAGGTTTTCTTAAAATCTGACTTGTAGCCAGGTTTATTTACTAGGTTGCATGTAAAATCAAATAAAACAGAAAATAAATCATTGCCATCCAGGCACTAACTAAACATATCCAGTTTTCCTAACTCAGAGGTGAAGGGCTTTTTCCAGACACTCACAAAACAAAGATAATGCAAACCTTTTTATTTCAGTTACAAAGCAAAGTTCATTACAGCAGCTCTCTCAGGCTTTGGCTTCCTGAGTCCAGGTCAAGAGCATAACTCTGATCCAGACCTGCTTCCTTTATACCACCTGTCAGTGGACCGCAAAATCTGGTCCGGAACCAACCCTGCCACGATGGCTGGTAAAACCCGGACCGGATTCCACCTTAGTGGAGTAAGGAGTACAGTTATAGGAGTAAGTGAACGCATGCGAGGTGAAATATAACGTCCATTGATCACCTCGCCTTTCATAATGCCACACTATGTATATACCATCCTTGACCAATGCCCTCAGAAGTTTAGAAGTCACTGAAGTAGACACTACTACTTTAGTGATCTCCACTTGGCGTCTGGGTCCCGTGCTGAGCAGCCAACCTGGTGCATTGTGAGTACAGGAGGTTGGACGGGCACCATTCAGAGAAAGCTTTACATTTTCTCAATAAATATGAAGTGTTCTCTGATCCAACAAGGTGGAGAGGCAGGGTGGTAATGTCATACTTTCCACGTTGTCTAATCAGAAAACACTTTGCATTCATTCAGAATTTGCATACATACTGATAATTACTAATGAGTATTGGTAACACAAATGTTTTTCTCTACCACAATTTTAGATTTGAAGTTATGATGTTCTTTTGACAAGTGTAGATTTTTTAATATACTCAGTTTGTTATATATTGCATTCAATTGTTTTCTATGATGTTTTGACAGCTTGAATTGCTTGGCACCATTGTCAATATGAAAGCTAAGCAAAACAGATAATTGAAAAAGCCGAACATAAGCATGGAAGAGGTTTGTTTAAATCCTCAAACATCAATTACTAAGAGGCACTTGACATTCATATTAGCCTAGGTTGACCCTAGGACTTTGACCTTTTGTAGGGCAAACACTGCCTCAGGGTGGTAAAATTTTACAGTTTTGCCATTGAGGGTTGACAATGTAAATGTTTTTAATCAAATTTTGGGGCAACATTTTTGTGGCAACACCATTTAAAAGGCAGTTTAACCACTGATTGATTTACATTCCACATGCATTTTACAATAAGTCATTTGAAAGCCTATAAAGGGTAGTGTGTATAGCAGAGAAAGTAAGACAAGCCAAAACCATACATTGGTTGTGTTGTGCCCCTGCAGGCTTTTAAAGCATCCCGTTGACCGAAAATTCACATTTTGTTAATTTGCTTGTCCACACAGTCCAAATTTACTTGCAAGTCCAAGTGGAATATTGTCATGAACATGATTTCATGTCAACTTTCCTTTATTTAAAAATGTTCCTGAAAAACTTGAATTTAGCCTAACAAAGGATGCACATTAAATAATGTTAGCTTTAAACTTACCACAGATGCTAGAATCACTTATGAGAATAGATTCCTCCATTAGCATTAGAATAATGCCCACTATCATTCTTGGTGACTTCAACATCCCAGTTAATGTTAACAGCCCAGCTACAGCTCAGCTTCTCAACTTAACCTCATCTTTTGACCTAACACAGTGGACACACACTTCCACTCACTCTAATGGTAATACCCTTGACCTTGTATTCTCCCATCTCTGCACTCCTGGCAACCTCACCAACACCCCCTTTTCTCTCTCTGATCACAACCTCATCAGTTTCACTGTATCCTTGCCTCCAACCACCCATCCTTTCAAACAGCAAACCATTACTTGTAGGAACCTTCGCCACTTTAACCCTACTCTTCTCTATTCTGCTACTGACCACCTATATGACATAATCTCTCCCCTGTCCTGTCCTGATCTGGCCACCTCTGTCTGCAACAATTCACTCTCATCATCACTGGATGCACTTGCTCCTCTAACTACACGCAGAATCAGGCCCCAACCGTTACAACCCTGACAAACTGACAACACTAGAAATCTCAAGAGACATTGCCATGCTCTTGAACATCTGTGACGTAAAACCAAATGCCTGCAGGACTTCACCCTATATAAATCTGCCCTCCTAAGATACAATTTCTGCCTCCATGCTGCCAAACAATCCTACTTTGTCTCTCTTATTAGCACCTTCTCATCCAGTCCCCGTCGGCTCTTCTCAACCTTAAACTCTCTGCTTCAACACTCTCCTCTTTTGAACTGGCTACTACTGAAGAGGTTACAAAACTTTTCTCAGATGCCCACCTAACCAATTGTACCCTGGATTCTGTTCCCTCACAACTACTAAGGTCGCCCTCTTATTCTATCCTATGCTCCCTCACTCACATCTTCAATCTCTTCCTCTCTAGTGGCACCTTCCCCTCTCTAAAACATCCGCAGATCACTCCCATATTAAAAAAGCCCTCACTGGACCCCACCAATCTGAAGAACTTAAGGCCCATCTCATTGCTCCCATTCACCTCTAAGCTTCTAAAATGCTTAGTCTACAACTGTCTTGGCTCCTACCTCAGTAAAAATAATCTTCTTGATCACCTACAGTCTGGCTTTTGCTCGCAGCACTCCATGGAAACCGCCTTAGTAAAACTCACTAAAGATTTACTAACTGCCAAAACCAATGGCCACTACTCTATACTCCTGCTCTTTGACCTCTCTGCAGTCTTTGATACTCTTGACCCCCGGCTCCTTCTTAATACACTCCGTTCCCTTGGCCTCCAAGACTCTGCTGTATCCTGGTTCTCCTCCTACATATCACAGCGCTCCTTCAGTGTTACCTACAACTCTATCCCCTCCTCTCCTTTGCCCCTTTCTGTAGGGGTACCCCAAGGCTCTGTTCTTGGACCCCTTCTCTTCTCTATCTACACCTCCTCCCTTGGTCACTTGATAACCGCCCACGGCTTCCAATGCCATCTATACGCCAATGACACCCAAATCTATCTGTCTACTCCTCACCTCACTCCTTCAGACTCCTCTTGCATTACTAACTTGCTAACTGACATATCAGCATGGATGTCACACCACTTCCTTAAACGAAATCTCTCTGAAACTGAGTTAGTAATATTCCCCCCAGCCAGTTCCCCCCTCCATGACTTTTCCATCAAAATCAATAATGCAGCCATTAATCCCTCCCCTCATTCCAGAGTACTAGGTGTAATCCTAGACTCTGACCTGTCTTTTCAGCCCCAAATTCAATCGCTATTAAAAGCTTGTAGACTTCACCTCTGTAGCATCTCTAAAATATGCCCCTTTTTAACAAATGAAACCACCAAGCTCCTCATTCACTCCCTTGTTATCTCTCGTCTTGACTATTGCAACTCCCTTCTCATTGGCCTACCTCTCCATAGGCTATCCCCTCTTCAGTCTATCATGAATTCTGCTGCCAGACTTATCCACCTTACCAACTGCTCAGTGTCTGCCACCCCTCTCCACCAATCCCTACATTTGCTCCCGATCACCCAGCAAATTGAATTCAAAATACTAACCACAACATACAAAGCCATCCACAACTCTGCCCCAAGCTACATCACCAATCTTGTCTCCAAATATCACTCAAACCGTCCTCTCCACTCCTCTCAAGACCTCCTGCTCTTAAGCTCCCTTGTCACCTCCTCCCATGCTCGCCTCTACCATCCTCTGGAACTCTCTACCTCAACCTGTCCGGCGATCTCCTACTCGAGCTGCCTTCAGGCGCTCCCTGAAAATGCATCTCTTCAGGGAAGCCTATGATACCTCCAACTAATATTTTACCACTTCCATCAGCTCACTCCCCACAGTTACAACCTTTTGTACCACCTGCCCCCCTATTAGATTGTAAGCTCTTCTGAGCAGGGCCATCTTAATCCTCTTGTATTCTATTGTATTGTACCTGTATTGTCCCCCTTTTATATTGTAAAGTGCTGTGTATCTGTTGGCGCTATATAAATCCTGCATGGGCATCGGGTGTTCTCAAGAATGTGTTATTTCATGTGATGTTTCCTTTCCTTCCGATACAATGCAAAATTTAGATTGGACCACCCAAAGCACATCTTAACTTTCTGGAATCTTTTTTTTTAATGATAAACTTTCACAAATTGTAGAATTATTTATGAGAATTTCCTCCATGAGAGTTCCATCCTAAAGCCACTTAACTGTTATAGAAGAAATGAATATTATTCAGGGTTATAAGGTTATTGATTTCATCTCCAACAATTCCATTAAGAAAATTGAGACCGCATAAAAAAGAATGTATGGTTTCATGGGCTTTGATGTTAAATAGTGTATAGGTACAGTAACATGAAGACCTTTGATTTATCTCCGGGAAAGGGAGAAGCTGGTGGCTTTTTCTAGCTGGTGGCTGTTGTACCTTGTCTAATCAATTTGCCAGACTCGCAGCTAATGAATATTAGGCTGACATACAAAGGCACAAAATATTTGACAAAGCTAAGCTAATTCAGTGAAACCGCTTAGCTGTTAGGGTGGTAGAAACGGTTTGCTGCGTCATGTCACACTTGTTCTTTGTTTTTAATTAGAAATTAGTGGAGTGATTTGGAAGAAATTTGATTTAGCTGAAAAATTACAAAATTTAAACTAAATGTTGTTGAAATTAGCCACCTTATTTTAACATACTCACAATGTCAGCACTTATAGTGCTTACCAAGCTTTGACTAAACAATGGATTATATTTAGGTACCACTATTCCTTAATATCTTGCACCATATCCCAACTAGTATGGGAACCGTCTCTACACTCAGTGCAGAAACTGACCTGTCAGAGCTCCGCTCTGCTCTATGGGGGATCGGATGAACACGGACCGTCTGTACGTGTTCATTCGATCCGCCAGACGGATGGAAAATAGGGTTTCCATCCATCTGTGTTTAGCGGATCAGAGCGGATTGGATGTCAGCGGATATGTCACTGCTGACATCCGTCGCTCCATTGAGGACAATGGAGCGTCCGTTCAGGTCTGCCTAAAAACTGACAGCTGGTGTGAAAGGACCCTAATTTAGACTTTCCAACAAACTCCAATACTTTTCACTGAAAAGGCAAAATTTCATGAAAATGTCCCAATTTTTTTTACCAAAATTGAGGTGAAGCAGAATCTTACAATGTTTCTTCTCTCTAGTAGTTACACTGGATCTATTCAGTTATGTTTATATCAGGGATTTCTCAAACAGGTTGCTTCATTATTGGGCTCATTTTAAGTATCATATTGCTATGCTTAGTGTGTAGCTCATTTATAGGAAAGTGCAGCGATTTTATTAAAATGTATTTCACCAGTGGTACACTGTAGTTGCAGCTGAGTGCAAACTCTCAAGTTGAAGCTTACTGAGCTGCTGTTGCCCTTTTCGTGTGCATTTAGGGTACCAACAAAAAATAATTTTACCTTGACAATTTACTTCAATATTCTAAAATGGACGCGTTTCATGAAAATCTCTCAAATTTTGCAGCAATTTCCAGGAAGACAATAACCGGCAGTTTCTCTCAGCTTTACTTGTCAGCCAGTCTGAGATATTTTTACGCTCAAGTCAACATCTTTTCTATTATCTAGGTTGCCACATGCATAAAACCTGGAACATGACCCTTATGGCATCAGCACTGTACATCACATGACTAACAATTCATTTTCTTGTAGTGCGTCTAAGATCTCCTGTTCAGTTTTTGATCAGTGTCGAATTCTCAAACTTTTGGATCTATCAGTCAATGCCAGTTCCGCTCCCGGTGTTGCTGTAAGGACTTTCCATGCATTATTCTGTTTTATGATCCGTCTTCATCATCCTTTGTCCTCGTCATCCTTCCCTTGCTGTGCCTTAAACTACATAAATGAGAAGATCATTGTATTGTGATAATTTCACATTTCTGATTGCATTTTATTACCCTCTACCTTCACTCTTTAGGACAAAGTGACAAAGGAGAATCAGAATGGGTCTTTGTTCCTAGCATTTGTTACCTAGATTAGAATAACATTATTTTCCTAATTGAGAGAAGGAATGAGGGTTGAAGAAAAGGATGCAGGATATAGGTGACACTACAACAATACGTCTGTCCCCTAAAAATAAATCAAGAAAAACGCCATTATTAGGTGATAACCATTTTGTGTCTAATGAGAATGAATGCACATAAATCCGTTGGAATGTTCAAGGAATTCATCTTATGTCTATTACTTTAACAATGCTGAATATCTAGAACCTATTTTATTACGCTTCTGGCAGAATTCAAAATAATTTGTCATTGTAGAATTTTGGTTGCTGAAGAACTCATTTGCAGTTATTTAAAGGGAAAAGTATAGAATGATTTAAGTGAGCAAATATTTTAAGTTATTATTGCAGAAATCTTAAAGCTGAATTCTAGTACAAACGGTTTAATTTAAAGCCTAGCTGGACTTCAATTTTAAATCCGCTAAATACATTTGAGGTGCATAAGAACTACATGCATTTGGTTTTCTTCAGAAAGCAGCCACAGTCTGTGTAGGAAAGCCTGACGCCTTGCTGCATGTTACAGAGAATGAGACTTGCTCTGTGTGTTAAAGCATTTGTCTGTCTGCAGAGAGCTACAGCTCAACGCTCCAAAAAGATCACACTTCCTGCTAATTAAAGAGCTCTATCTCTAGCTCAGCAGGGGTTGGGTCAGACCTCTAGAGAAACTACTGCTTCTGCACAGCATGCTGACATGGAACAGGCTCTTCTACTCAGGCTTTGGCTGCTTTCTAATGAAAACCACCTGTAAGACACTACACACAGTTTATCAGTTCTAGGGACAGCTGCCACATCCACATCCTAGTCAGTGACAAAGTATGTACAAAGGTGGGCTTCCCTGGTGGTCCCTGGGTGGGCATTCCCTGGTGGTCCTGGTGGGCTCCCTGGTGGTCCTGGGTGGCAATCCTAGGGGGGGCTGCGGTGATAAACAATCAGTACAGACCCCCCTGTCAGGAGAGCTGAAGATTGTTTCTCCTCTATTGGCATCTGCAGACACAAGTAGAGGAAAAGCCAATAAACGGCTCTTCCTGTTTACACTGTGATTGGTCACGGCTGATCACGTGGTAAAGAGCTTCCGATGGAAGCTCTTTACCGAGATCGGTAATGCGGTGTGTCAGACTGACACACCACACCACCAATCGCCGCGATTCATGCCCCGGGGTTATCCTGAAAGACGTCATATGATGTCAAGTCAGGCTAATGGAACCACCGCCCGGCCGTCATTTTGCTATAGGCTGGGTGGGAAGTGGTTACATATGATCCCACCAGACGTGACTGGGCCAGGCCCGGCCCATAAACTTCACACGGGCGCATGCATGCAATCCCACAAACAAGTCCAATCTGCAGGATAATCTCCCTACTTTGTACATACTCCACACATTTTATTTTGCTGCACCTGGATTGTGTTTAGCTAATATAAACTAAATGTTCTATCTGGTAAAAAGTCAACAGTACAGGAAGCAAGGGTAAAGCAATCCACAGGAATCCTGGATTAAACATGGCACAAGTTCCTCTCCATTCTTACTGGCACAAAATAAGAAACAATGTTTTGAATAGACATACACTTGGACCACTTGACCTTGGGAAGATTTACCCCCCTTCATGAGCAGGCCATATTTTGCAACACGGCACTGCATTATTTTAAAAGAAATTGCATGGTCATGCAATGCTGTACCCAAATATAATTTATGTCCTTTTTTCCTACAAATAGAGCTTTCTTTTGGTGATATTGGATCACTTCTGCGTTTTTTATTTTTTGTGTTGTAAACAAAAAAAGACCAACAATTTTGAAAAAATAAAACATATATTTTTTACTTTCTGCTATAAAACATATCCAATGAAAGCATTGAAAAAATGTAATTTCTTCATCAATTTAGGCCAATATGTTTTCTACTACATATTTTTTTTGTAGAATACTACAGGGAGCAGATACAGGACCAGTCATCCTGCACAAGAAGGGAGAGCAGCAGTGACTGGTCTTTGTATTTTACAGCAAACTCCTGCATAGAGGCACATCTAACTCTCCCCTCCCCCAGATTGAAAATGCTGCTGTCCAAAGGGGCTGCTGTGCGCCTTCATCCAGAACTGGGGGCACTCTAATATGGAAGGTGTGTTAATGGCTGGATCACCAGGTGATAAAAGAGGGAAAAAAAGCCTAAGCAACAAAAACGAATACAGCCACTACATCTATTTTTGGTATTAGATTTAATATTGCTTTAACCACTTGCCAACCAGCCACCATCATTATACAGCGGCAGGTCGGCACGTTCCTGAGAATCACCATAGCCGTACACCGGGCCTTTAAACAGCTATAGCGCCCTGCACGGCGGGGGAGCTGATGCGCGTGGCCGCGATGTCCGCCGGCCAGCCGCGATCGTGGGAAAGAGAGGCAGAACGGGGATCTGTCACAGATCAGGAACAGCGTTTTCTCGCTTTACTCCCAGTCAGTACACTCCCCCCACAGTTAGAAACACCTCCCTAGGGAACCCCTGGTCACCCCTAGTGTTAACCCCTTCCCTACTAGTGACATTTATACAGTAATCAGTGCATTTTTATAGCACTGATCACTGTATAATTGTCAATGGTCCCAAAAAAGTGTCAAAAGTGACCAATCTGTCCGCAGCAAGGTCGCGGTCCCGCTATAAATCGCTTATCACTGCCATTACTAGTGAAAAAAAAAAGGAATAATAAAAATGCCATAAATCTGTTCCCTATTTTGTAGATGCTATAACTTTTGCGCAAACCACTCAATATGCTTATTGCGCTTTTTTTTTTTTTTTTTTTTTTTTTTTTTTATACCAAAAATATGTAGAAGGATATAGATCAGCCTGAACTGAAGAAGATTTTTTTTTCATTTTTTTCTTTTGGATGTTTATTATAGCAAAAAGTAAAAAATATAGATTTTTTAAATTGTCGGTCTTTTTTTGTTTATAGCACAAAAAATAAAAACCGCAGAGGTGATCAAATAACACCCAAAGAAAGCTCTATTTGTGGGAAAAAAAGGACATCAACTTTGTTTGGGTACAACGTCGCACGACCGTGCAATTGTCAGTTACAACGACGCAGTGCCGTATTGCAAAAAATGGCCCGGTCATTAAGGGGGAAAATCTTCCAGGTCCTTAAGTGGTTAGCAAAATTTTAAATAAAATCCAAAACACCAACAAGTTGCTAAAAGCAGGAAGCAGTGCCTGCATGTGTATTAACACCTTTTCTACCATGGTACGTCTTTAACCCCTACAGATCCGCGCTATTGCCGAAGTACGGCTCCAGCGCGGATCTGAAATGCCGGGACGACGTCCATGGACGTCGTCCCCTGTGCATGCTCCTCGCGCGCCCCCTGGCGGCAGTGGCGGCGCACGCGTGCCCGTGTATCGGACGGACTCGATGTCCACCCGAGACCCGCCGATCTCTTTTAGCAGCCTCAGAATGGGGAACCGCCGATGTAAACACGACGGTTCTCCGTTCTGTGACAGGGGACATACCAGATCTACTGATCCCTGTCACTGGGATCAGTTAGATCTGTTATGTCCCGGCCAGCCCTGCCCCCCCACAGTTAGAACACACCCAGGGAACATATTTAACCCCTTCACTGCCCCCCTGCAGGTTAACCCCTTCACTGCCAATGACATTTACACAGTAATCAGTGGATATTTAAATTTCTGATCGCTGTATAAATGTCATTGGTCCCAAAAATGTGTAAAAAATGTCCGTCATTTCTGCGGCAATATCGCAGTCCCGATAAAAATCGCAGATCGCCGCCATTACTAGTAAAAAAAAATTAAATAAATAAAAACGCCATAAATCAATTCCCAGTTTGTAGACGCGATAACTTTTGCGCAAACCAATCAATATACGCCGATTTGCGTTTTTTTTTTTTTTTTTTTACCAAAAATTTGTAGAAGAATATATATCGGCCAAAACTGATGAATATTTTTTTTTAATGGATTTGTACTTTAGCAAAAAGTAAAAAATATTGTTCTTTTTTGCAAAATTGTCGCTCATTTTTTGTTTATAGCGGCGATCAGAAATGGCACAGAGGTGATCAAATACCACCAAAAGAAAGCTCTATTTGTGGGAAAAAAAGGACTCAAATTTTATTTGGGTACAACATCGCACGACCGCGCAATTGTCATTCAAAATGTGACAGCGCTGAAAGCTGAAAATTGGTCTGGGCAGGAGGGGGGTTTAAGTGCCCAGTAAGGAAGTGGTTAAACGGTGGAATGGTGGCCCTATATTTATCCAGCGCTGTTCATAAATGGCACTGGATAAATCGCTTTCTGGGCAGCTAATCTACCCCTCTCATTAGATTTCTCGGTATACAGAGACACTGTACCAAGCTGATCCAAGGGGCTGGGTACCATGTGATATCTGTGATTGATCATCATGGAGATCACATGGTCTGTTTACAGTGTTGACCCTTCCCCTTCCCCTAAAACAGTAAGGAGAGAGATTGAGTACCTGTAAATGTGGAAAGAATGCATGGATCAGCAGCTGCAGATTTATTCATTCTGTTTCAGTGTCGGATCTTTGTTTTTTTTCTTATCCCCTTCATGCCCCCTTCCCCCAACACATACCATCACCATGTTGTCTCCTTGTGACTTGTATATTAACCCTTAACCTGCATATCTGAACATTAACCCCTTCATTTCCAGCCTGCCACATTGTGACCAGTACATCAGCCCCTTAATTTTTTCCTTCCTCTGTGTATGACCTGGCAATTTACTGTATGTAGTGCACCATTCTCAGGCTTGGTGTTAAACTTCCTCAATACCAGCATGTTTCTTCATTTCCAAAAAATTGTGGCAAAAAAATTAGATCACCTTGGGGTGTCTAATTTCCAAAATAAAAGACCATATCGGGGGGGGGGGGGGGGGGTTCCACTAGA
>BLSH010026853.1:407903-427870 GCA_018402905.1 Glandirana rugosa
AACTGACCGTTAACAGTGTGTCGTGACATAGGTTTAATTAAAATATAGTAAATATAACTCTCTCTACCTTGAAAGAAAACAAACATAAATTATTAGTAATCCAAAAATACAAAATGATATATATTCTTCCTTTTTTTTTATTTTTGTAAAGTTTATACTTTTTTGACAAAGGGAATGTAAGACAATTTAATTTTTACGGTCTTATCATGTTTAGGGGGACTTTACCATAAAATAAAACCTTTAATCTGTGGGGTTCCACTAGAGTAAAAAACAGTGTTAAAAAACCTTTAATTCTTTGTACGACCATAACTCCTTCAATTTGTGGTTCGGACTCTTACCACGTGATGTATGTCATTTAACGGTCCAGTATGTGTCTCCTTCCTTTTTTACTTCCCCGACTACATGACCAGTGTTCCACCGTCCAAAAAATTGTGACAAAAAATGAGATCACCTTGGGGTGTCTAATTTCCAAAATAAAATACCATTTCAGGGGGATTTGTACTATTCTGGCATTTTTAATTTAACAGAATGTAGGGGAAACAGTTTTTTCATATTTGAAATGTTTGAAGTAAAACATAAAAAACTAATGATTATTAAATACCAACAAAAGAAGGTTCCATCTCTCTCAATATAAATGATATAAAATTAATTTGGATACAGTGCTGTGTGACAATTGCCAGTCAAACTATCACATATAGTATAAAAATTCTAAAGCAAGGCTAAATTCAAATACCATAAATAAAATAAATAAATTTCAAAATCCTTTTAACACTGTGCCATCAAAGATGAATATTTTAAAAAATATATAAAACATATGAAGTGCAAGTGCTGTGTAAAATAAGTGAATTGTCTACAAAATGTCTCTTAAGGCTTTCTAAAAGGTGGTGCATGGTATTGGAAGCACGCTTTTTCCCCTGGAAGCAGACGCGTGAAGACACTTGGCGTTAACACCTGATTTGCCATATCAGAGACTGTACATTTGGTGGATAATTCACTTATTTTACACAGCATTTGCACTTTATATGTTTTATTTATTTTTTATATACAGTGGGGCAAAAAAGTATTTAGTCAGCCACCAATTGTGCAAGTTCTCCCACTTAAAAAGATGATTTTCATCATAGGGACACTTCAACTATGAGAGACCGAATGAGAAAAAAAACCCCAGAAAATCACATTGTCTGATTTTTAAAGAATTTATTTGCAAATTATGGTGGAAAATAAGTATTTGGTCACCTACAAAAAAAAACAAGATTTCTGGCTCTCACAGACCTGTAACTTCTTCTTTAAGAGGCTCCTCTGTCCTCCACTCGTTACCTGTATTAATGGCACCTGTTTGAACTCGTTATCAGTATAATAGACACCTGTCCACAATCTCAGTCACACTCCAAACTCCACTATGGCCAAGACCAAAGAGCTGTCAAAGGACACCAGAAACAAAATTGTGCACCAGGCTGGGAAGATTCAATCTGCAATAGGTAAGCAGCTTGGTGAAGCAATCAACTGTGGAAGCAATTATTAGAAAATGAAAGACATACAAGACCACTGATCATCTCCCTCGATCTGGGGCTCCACGCAAGATCTCACCTGTGGGGTCAAAATGATCACAAGAACGGTGAGCAAAAATCCCAGAACCACACGGGGGGACCTAGTGAATGACCTGCAGAGAGCTGGGACCAAAGTAACAAAGGCTACCATCAGTAACACACTACGCCGCCAGGGACTCAAATCCTGCAGTGCCAGACGTGCCCCCCTGCTTAAGCCAGTACATGTCCGGGCCCGTCTGAAGTTTGCTAGAGAGCATTTGGATGATCCAGAAGAGGATTGGGAGAATGTGTTATGGTCAGATGAAACCAAAATAGAACTTTTTGGTAAAAACTCAACTTGTCGTGTTTAGAGGAGAAAGAATGCTGAGTTGCATCCAAAGAACACCATACCTACTGTGAAGCATGGGGTGGAAACATCATGCTTTGGGGCTGTTTTTCTGCAAAGGGACCAGGACGACTGATCCATGTAAAAGAAAGAATGAATGGGGCCATGTATCGTGAGATTTTGAGTAAAAACTTCCTTCCATCAGCAAGGGCATTGCAGATGAAACGTGGCTGGGACTTTCAGCATGACAATGGTCCCAAACACACCGCCTGGGCAACGAAGGAGTGGCTTTATAAGAAGCATTTCAAGGTCCTGGAGTGGCCTAGCCAGTCTCCAGATCTCAACCCCATAGAAAATCTTTGGAGGGAGTTGAAAATCCGTGTTGCCCAGCGACAGCCCCAAAACATCACTGCTCTAGAGGAGATCTGCATGGAGGAATGGGCCAAACTACCAGCAACAGTGTGTAAAAATCTTGTGGAGACTTACAGAAAACGTTTGACCTCTGTCATTGCCAACAAAGGGTATATAACAAAGTATTGAGATGAACTTTTGTTATTGACCAAATACTTATTTTCCACCATAATTTGCAAATAAATTCTTTAACAATCAGACAATGTGATTTTCTGGATTTTTTTTTCTCGTTCTGTCTCTCATAGTTGAAGTGAACCTATGATGAAAATTACAGGCCTCTCTCTTCTTTTTAAGTGGGAGAACTTGCACAATTGGTGGCTGACTAAATACTTTTTTGCCCCACTGTATTCATCTTTCTTGGCACAGTGTTAAAAGATATTTGACATGTATTTATGCACTTTAATTATTTTTTGCACATATTGTATTTGAATTGAGTGCTGCTTTAGAATTCTTTATTTTTTTGTGCTCAATTGGTATCATAGTAGTCTAGTAGCTGCTTTATTCTCTGATAACAGCAAGCAAAAACTCCTGTGCATTGGTGTTGTGACCGGGTGTCCTTTTGCTCAAGGGATGATCTCTCAGGCCTTGCTGCCCTCCAGAATTGGGGCTATCCTAATAGCAACAAGATAAAACAATATAAAGAGGGTGCACCAGCCCTAGTGCATTATCCCAAGGTTATCAGGTTATTATTATCAAGCATGCTCTGAAGAAGGTTCCCTTCGAAACACGCCAGCCTACAGTGACCTTGATGCCCCCTCTGTTTTCATCTGTAGACCGTTGGTCTCCGTATTGACTGCTATACACCAGCATTTGTTATAAGTGTTTATCCTTCACACGTTTGTGAGTAGTTTTTGACTTGTTTTGATCATTAAAGACCCTCTTTTTCTCGTTTTATTTTGCTTTATTCCCTGATCATATAATTTCTTCAACGCAGATTATTCTGTTATTTTTTATGTTCAAACTATCAGAATGCTAAAAACTGAAAAATTGCACGGTAATGAAGGGGTATTATAGGCTGGTACTCAATGGGTTAAGTAAATACAGAGTAGGGACAGTGTCCTTATTTTCTTTGATATACAAATTAGGATGACATTTTTTTTGTGCCAGTCACATTATGAACAATTACGGAGCCTAATGCGCATTGCCTGATGTGAGAGTGCCTTTAGTGAAAGTAACAGACCTTCTACCTGTTAGATAAACCCAATGGCATGGCATGTCAGGGTCATAGTGAGCGGTGTGCTGTCTTTGCACTAAACCTTGGCTGAAGTTGAATGTCTTTTGGTGTGTGGCCCTTTGTTTGGATGGTGGATTATAGTGGAACCTTCTACCTACTGTACAATATACAGTGGCCACAAAGAATCTCACATGTTCTGCTTAATGATGAACATAACGTAAAGGAACATATATATTTGTGTGTGTGTGTGTGTGTGTATATGGCTAAATATGTACAGTGTATATATACTAGGCGTCTTCAAAAAAGTTTCAACACTTTTTTTTATATTTAATAGAGTTAAAAAAAGTGCGGAAACTTTTCGAAGAAACCCATATATATATATCTATAAAAACGTCCAAGGGATTGCTGCACAATAAAACTTTAATGAAATTAACATTTTTACACAAATTACAATTGTGCAAGTATAATGTATAACATAATTATACTCACTATCCATGTGCGCAAAGGGTCCAACAAATAGGGGGTAGACATCAAACCCCTAATGCCCCCTGGAGGCCAGTACAGGTTGCAAAGGGGGAAGACACAGAGTGAGTACTCCAATCTAACCAAATAGGTTGATAAGTTAGTAGAAATATAATACCCGCTGTGACATTATGCATGGCACCACAATGGACAGGCTATACCTGTCGCCTCGCATGCAGTCATTTTGAGGAGACTAGCGGGAGTCCTACCCGGGTTTTGCCAGCCACCAGGGCAGAGCTGGTTCTAGCCCGGACTTTCTGGTCCACTCAAACCCCTCTCCACGTGCATTTAATGATCAGAAAGAGATCTCACTTGAGCTTGATCCTGGATCTCAGAGGGAGAAAGCTGAGAGAGCTCTGTGTGCTAATTTGGACTCTAAAAACAGGTTTGCAATGTGCTTATGTTCTCTGGGTGCCGGGGACCCCACACTGTATAGAGAGGAATCTCTTTAGTGTAGCGCCAGACGGCGAGGTTTTGTTTTCTGTTTCTGTTTCTGTTTTGATCTTGCAAACCTGTAAAAATACACCTGGCAAGCCACCAGACTTTAAAGCAACTGACATCCATGCTGAATCTTTTCCCCTAAAAAGTGATCCCCACAAGCTAATCTCCCACACCACCCACTTGTATATTGGAACATGTAGTGAGTCATAACTGGCATCCAGTCCCAGTAGCTGCCCAGAGTAGACCTCACGTAGTGTATGGGCCTATCAGAATGTCATAGCAATTATATCTGATTTATTTTTAACCTTTGGGCATGACTATGTCAGCATGCTACATCTGAGATGCCATCAGACACTCGCCTACCTTTTTATTCAGAGATTACATTATTTTTGTTTAGATTTCAAGTACTTAAAGTATAACTAAGGGCAATTTTTTCAGTTTTGGATAGGGTAGAGAGGAATTAGAACCCCTTTCAAGTTTTTATTGTTGTCTGTGCCCCTGTTATCACCGAGACTGAAAGTGAAAGAAGACCCAAAATGTTGGGTTGTCATCAGAACAGGAATAGAGGGAAAATCTAAAGGGGACACTTGTTCTGGTGCCAGTCAAGGATTCCCTCACTTTGGAGGATTTTACTCTCACTTCATATTATGGTTATGGGACAGGATGTTAAAGGACATCTCCCCAGTGGCACACATATGGCAAAAAAGAAATAGATTGGGGGGGGGGGGGTTATAATCTTCCCTGCCCTTACCCTTCACAAAATAACCTAACAATTCATCATTTAAAATGATGAATGTATCACAGTCATTTGATTTGTTCCATATATGGTCATACTAGGGAAGACATTTGGTTAAATGAGCAGCTTAATGTATTACTTTTCAATTTTCAAATGTTAGGGGACTTCATATTCAGCCTAATCATTGAAGGTACATAGCTAACTTTTTTTAGATGCATTTTCAAACCAACTACTTAACAGAAGGATCAATGTTTGCTTTTTGAATTTTAGCTCCAGTTGTGTTAAGGTATTAGTGAATTCCCCAGCGGAGAAATAAACCATAGACTGCTTTGTCATTTATTTTTCTACACTTAGAGGACAAATTAGAACACGGTCAAGAACGCTAACTCAATCAATAAGCCATTGTAGATGTTATTTCTAGACAGAGATACAAAGTGTGTACTATATTGCCTTCATTTATTTCACCATGTCTTGTATGAGAGAAACTTAGCTGACATTTATATCCACTTTTGTTCCTTTTTAGCACAACAAATATAATGATCAGGAATAAGCGCTGTGCTAAGCTATCAAAATAACCTTAACCAACAGCTTGCCTGCTTGCTGGTTATTCCATATTGGAAACTGAACTAAATCCATGCAGTATAGTTGCCAATATCCTCATTTGCTTGAAGGCCCTGAATCTGAGCGTGCAAAAAATTAGTTAGTTGGACTGTTTGAAACCAGCCACAAAATGGAAATGTTACTCTTTGGGACAATTGTCAAGGAGATTGATTTAAATAGGATACTGCTCTGACACGCTCCCGCTTGCCCAAGGTGAGTCGGCACTTGGCTGTGTGGTCTGTATGTAATTGGTGCTTTAAGGGTAAAGCTGGCCACCCAGCTTGCAGGCTGAATGAAAAAAATGGATGTATTCCTCAATCCACACAAGCAAGATGGATGAAGGAATCCCCCACCCCTCACCATTTAGACATTATATTGTGACAGGAGGACTCTCTGCTGTCAGAATACACAAATACACTGATCAACAGATTCGACTGATCAACAAGAGTTTCCAACATTCACGTTCAACAGAAGTTGATCTACTGACTGACTTCTATCAAGCAAGGTGGCCACACGTGGATTGAAATGAATTCGGTCCCTGCTGAACCAGTTGAATTTTGATCCATCTATGGCCTGCTTTGGTTTAGGCATATTTTTAAAAATCAAAGCAAGACAGAGTACTTTATGCAAATATGGAGTTTCCCTTGTGCTGATGGTTGCTGCTTTTGTTGAAATCGGTCACCCTTGATCCCCTAGGGCAGTGGTTCTCAACCCTGTCCTCAAGTACCCCCAACAGGCCATGTTTTGGGAATTTCTCTTAGATAGCTGTCCAAAATACCAAGCCCTTGACTCAGATTTAAAGCACCTGTGCAAGATAAAGGAAGACCTGCAAACATGGCTTGTTGAGGACAGGGTTTGAGAACCACTGCCCTAAGGCATCGGAAGATTACCGGTCTGGTGGTTAATAGAGCTGAGGGACCTGAGACAGGCATGAAGGGTACCAACTGCCCACTCTTTCTATCTCTCTATTTAATTTATAGAAGTCATACATTCATGAAAAGCTGTCTAGGAATGGAGGATGGATGGATGATGAATAAAAGCTCCATTCATAAAGTGTTTTCATTCATGGAGGCTATAGTACAGCTTCCATGAATGGAAGACATAATTGCCACTCTTAAAGCGGTAGTAAACCCATCCATTTAATAGTTTAAAAACCAGTTACATTTCCGGCATGTAACACTCCCATTGGTTGTGCTCTAAACCAAACTGTCAAACCATCCAATGGCTGGTATCATAGCTGATCACATGTGTAGCATCACGGCAGTTGTAGATTAAACAGAGGCCAAGATGGCAGCTTCCTTGGCTGAAAATGATAGGAGGGTTTACTTCCACTTTGAGTGTCTGTGCCACGTTCCTTTAGCTTTATTAACCCCAACAGCACTGAAAGATTACTGCTGTGGGGGAAATTGATAATGGAAGATTTCAACTTAATCTCTTCCCCCGACCGCACACATATTATATATGCGGCCTCATGGAATTGGGCTTTTTTCCATTGACCAGCATATATACGTTTTACCCTTTGTGCTCACACAGCACGCTGTCAGCACAGAGACCGGGCTCTCACCCAGAACCCTGGATCTTGTACTAACGATTGGGTCACCTGATCACTGTGATGGTGTCTGATTGGCTATCACAGTGAGCAATCACTGTGAGCCTGCCCCTGTGATCTCAATGAAGAGAAAAATAAATTGCATATTATCTGCTCATATTCAGCCAAATGCTTCAGAACTCATTGGACGGCGCTTCACAGTGCAGATGGACAATGACCCGAAGCATACTGCGAAAGCAACCAAAGAGTTTTTTAAGGGAAAGAAGTGGAATATTATGCAATGGCCAAGTCAATCACCTGACCTGAATCCGATTGAGCATGCATTTCACTTGCTGAAGACAAAACTGAAGGGAAAATGCCCCAAGAACAAGCAGGAACTGAAAACAGTTGCAGTAGAGGCCTGGCAGAGCATCACCAGGGATGAAACCCAGCGTCTGGTGATGTCTATGCGTTCCAGACTTCAGGCTGTAATTGGCTGCAAAGGATTTGCAACCAAGTATTAAAAAGTGAAAGTTTGATTTATGATGGTTAATCTGTCCCATTACTTTTGGTCCTTTAAAAAGTGGAAGGTACGTATACAAACTGTTGTAATTCCTACACCGTTCACCTGATTTGGATGTAAATACCCTCAAATTAAAGCTGAAAGTCTGCAGTTAAAGAACATCTTGTTTGTTTCATTTCAAATCCATTGTGGTGGTGTATAGAGCCAAAAATATTAGAATTGTGTAGATGTCCCAATATTTATGGACCTGACTGTGTATATATATATATATATATATATATATATATATATATATATATATTACTATTTTGGGTCAGTTTTCCTTTGATAATAGCAATAAAAATAAAATCAGAAAAATTCTGTTACCATTTACCACCGAAAGAAAGCCCACTATGTCCTGAAAAAAACCCAAAGTATAATCCTCCTGGATACACAAAGTAGTTGTAACGATATGTACAGTTTTATAAACACTTGTCAAAGTTGCAAAATTGTGCTTGGGCATTTACATTTGTTTTACCCTTAGTTGTGAAGGGGTTAAACAGCAGCCATCAGCATAAGGGACATTTTAATATTAATAGTAAGTACTGTACCTTGTGCCGATTAAAAAAAACCCCAAGAAAACAGAGGTTATCTTCAGTAAAAACAATAGTATATCAAAACAATCAATGAATCCAGTATTTTTTCAATAGACTGTCTAGTGAACCAAAAAAGGTGATGTTGGCCATTATCAAGAACCAGTGAGAAAATGTAGGCAAAAAAATATGGGATGAACCTCAGACTTTATGGGAAAGGGCAATGTTCTATATTTCAGCAACCTTTATCTCTACTAATTGTTTTGACTTGCAGTTTTCACTGAAGATGACCTCTTTATACATTTATTTTATCATATACAGTACTCAGCTTGAATGGAGCAGGTCTGTGACCTGTATAAGTGTTAATATCTGGTTACTGCAATAAATGCATCTGCCCATTGTGTTTCTTTTAATATTCTACACACTTTTGGAGAGAAACGGCGATATCTGTATATGAAAAGTATAAATTATTTTCTGCAGAGTGCAAGGGAAGATAGCTGAATGCGTATATTCTGTATGCCGTACAGACCTACAGTAAGGGTCAATTAGGAATAGTGGATAGTGTCTGCAATCTTTCATTCCTGGAGGAGTGAGCAGAGCACATTAATCTCCAAAGTTATCCACAAATTGAACCTTATGAACAGAGCCATACATCATGTCCCCTTGCTACAGTAACCAGTTCTCGTCACCCCTTTCATCCGGCGTCTTCCACACTCTACCCAATTTTCACATAACATATTAACGTGGAAAGGCAGAGTGTGACTTATAACTTTAAGAGTGATTTAGTGTATATTTGACTACACTTGCCAATAGCCCTCTAAATAAATGTGAGTTTTTCTTTAGGAAAACGATGTTCTGGCGAGAGTTATGCTTCCAGGTCTGTGTGATTGTATCTGTGGAAATTCAGAAATAGCTTCATGCATTATTGATGGACTGTTGACCTAGCCGGAGACAAAGTGCCCAAGAAATGCCATATATATTCTTAGACCTGTGAGATATGCTGTAAATTACGGTGGCTGTCAAAAACTACAAGCCATCACCAGCTGCCAGAGCTTGTTTTTTTTTAAATTAGCAACGTTTTCATACCTGATTATGGCTTTAGACAGGGCAAGGTGCAGTAATTATGTTTGCAACAGCCAATTGGATGTCCGTTAATAAAACAGCAAATAACATTTAGTGTTAAAAAAGTAAGGTTATACAGCTAGATTGGAATAATAGCATGGTTCCCATGCATTGAATTGAATACAATATGGCAAAACCGATAAAGAAGATGGGAATGTTGGTTGACAACAAGCTAAGCAGCACAACTTAATGTCAAGCGGCAGCTAAAAAAGCAGCTTAAAAAGTGAACAAAATCTTGGCTTGTATAGAAAGTGGGATAAAACACCTCATCATACACTATATCAGGGTTTCTCAACCAGGGTTCCATGGAACCCAAGAGTTCCTCCAGAGGTTGCTAGGGCTTCCTTGAGCAATGACCAATTTTTTGCCACTCAGATGAGTTCCCATTGAAACCATTGATCTTCTTAGCTATCTGTAAGGGGGGATTCTTCCCAATGGCCACAAGTGTAAGGAGCATTCTTCCCATTGACCATCACACTAATACATCATGAGTTGTAGATATTGTAATTTCTAGCAGGGGTTCCCCGAGACCGGGAAGTTATTTCAAGGGTTCCTCTTTGTTGAAAAGGTTGAGAAAGGTTGCACTATATGGTCATAAAGTTTGTAGATACCAGGTTGTCATACCCATACTATATGACTAAAAGTTTCCAGACACCCCACCAAATGATTGAGTTTAGAAGCTCCTAGTAAGGCCCGTTTCACACAGGACGGTTTCTGTTCTGATCAGCAGATCTGTTCACAGGTCCCCTGCTGATCAGGGCAGAGTAGGAGGATGACACATCTATGTCTGCTCAGCTTCTGCAGAGTGGACCCGAACAGAGCCAGCTTTGCTCTATGGGTGGCCAGAAATAAATGTCTACAGTGATTTACAGCATATATACTGACAGTGTCAGTAGAGCAGTGGACGGCGTCAGTATGGCAGAGATTGGTGTCAGCAGTTTTTATTTGTATTTTATTTTTTTACTATTTTTCTTTTCTTACAAAGCCCCCCCCCCCCCCCCAGTTAGGGGGCTTTGGTAAAATCAGGGATTTAAACGGGGAATCTGTGCCACACAGGGCGATTAGGGTGAGCGCAGGCGGCACAAAAGTGGAACTTCACTCAGAAGGGGATATTTGCCATACTTAAAGGCAAAGTTGTGACGTATATCCATAGTGGCGCGGCCCACTATGGATATACGTCACAACTTGCCTTTAAGTATCGATGTTATGGCAGCAGATAGCTTTACAATATGAGGGCAGACAGTACAGTTACAATACAATTCAATACAGAAGGAATCAGAGGGCCCTGCTCGTTAGAGCTTACAATCTAGAAGGGAGGGTCAAGTGAAACAGAAGGTAATAATTGTGGGGGATGAACTGATAGAGAAAATGAAATGTAGTTGTTAGGTGTGGGTAGAATAAGTGTCTCTGAAGAGGAGGAACAGGTTGGGGTAAGGAGTTCCATAGGATTGGAGAGGCTCTGGAAAAGTCCTGGAGGCGAGCAAAGGAGGAGGTGACGAGGGAGCTAGAGAGCAGGAGGTCTTGAGCAGAACGAAGAGAACGAATAGGTTGGTATTTTGAGACTAGGCTGGTGATGTAGCTGGGGGCTAAATTGTGGATGGCTTTGTAAGTTGTGAGTATTTTGAATTAAATTTGTTGGGTGAGCTGGAGCCAGTGGAGAGATTGACAAAGCGGAGTAGCAGACACAGAGCGACTGGTAAGGTGGATGAGTCTGGCAGCAGCATTCATGATGGATTGAAGGGGGAGTAGCCTATGTAGAGGTAAGCCAGTGAGAAGGGAGTTGCAGTAGTCAAGGCAAGAGATGACCGGGGAGTGAATTAAGAGCTTTGTTGTGTCATTGGTTAGAAAGGGGCGTATTTTTGAGATGTTGCGGAGGTTGATAACCATAAGCCCGGTATTTTTTTTAAAACGGTGGGTGGTCCACTGTCGCATAAAAGTGGTCTCAGCGGTGGACTCGCTGCAAGATCACTTTTATAAATGGTGTTCAAACCACACATGTGAGGTATCGCCGTGATCCGTAGACTGAGTGCAATAATTCTAGCACAAGACCTCCTCTAACTCTACACTGGTAGCTTTTTTTTTAAACGTCGCCTATGAAGATTTTTAAGTACCAAAGTTTGTTGCCATTCCATGAGCGTGCACAATTTTTAAGCACGACATGTTGGGTATCAATTTACTCTGCGTAACATTATCTTTTACAAAAAATTTGGGCTAACTTTACTGCTTTCTTATTTTTTAATTTAAAAAAAGTGTATTTTTTCCCAAAAAATTGCGTTTGTAAGATCGCTGCCCAAATACGGTGTGACATAACATATAGCAACAATCTCCATTTTATTCTCTAGGGTCTCTGCTAAAAAAAATATATAATGTTTGGGGGTTCTAGCAAAAAAAGAGGATTTTAACTTATAAACAATGTCAGAAATAGGCTTGGTCCTTAAATGGTTAAAGTGATACTAAAGTCTAATTTTATGTTATACTTACCTCCTCTGTGCAGTGGTTTTGCACAGAGCAGCCTGGATCATCCTCTTCTCGGGTCCCTCATTGGCACTCCTTACCCCCCCCTCCTGTTGAGTGCCCCTACAGCAAACAGCTTGCTATGGGGCACCCGAACCAAGCCGCAGCTCTGTGTGTCCATGCACACACACTCTTCATTAGCTAACTGAATTTGACTGGCAGCAGCGGGGCCGATGGTACCACTGCTGTGTCTCAGGCGTCTCAGGTGTATCAGGAGAGAGAGTTTCGGACGGCTAAGGCACTCCTGTGACATTGCTGGATCGAGATGGGGGTCAGGTAAGCACTAGGGGGGCTGCTGCACACTGAAAAACCTTGTGCCTTTACAACCTGTGACAACCACTTTAACTTACAGGTAAGCCTAGAATAAGACTTACCTGTAGGTGCACTGCATATCTCCCAAACCTGCACGGTTCAGGAGATATGCAGTGTTTTGCATGTGCCGACGTCATGCCTCCGTGCTGTTTCTCCACTGACCCTGTGCTGTGATTGGCTGTTCCCGTGCGCATGCGTGGGAGTGACGTCACGCAACTCTGGCCAGTCACAGAGCCGGAGTCGCGGCCCCGGAAGGAAGAGGGGCAGAAGATGAAAGTAGCCTGGAGCAGGGACATCGCTGGATGCCGCGGGCTTCGTTTCCAGGTAAGTGGCACATAATGGGCTACTATGCGATGCATAGTAGCCCATTATGCTTCTACTTTACAGGATTATATTGAGGAAGTAAACCCAATCTGGGTTTACTTCCTCTTTAAGGCTGCCTCCTCACCCTTCTTTGACAATTACATTTTTTTTTGGAGGGGGGCAGGGAGAGTGGGAGCGGGTGGCTGTCAAAAGCATTCCCACTTCCGCTTGAGTCGCCTCCCTTCCCACAGACTTCTGGGAAAGGTTACATGCATGCTGTGAGGCTCACACATGCGTAGTGGGCAGCCAGCTGTGAAGCTGCAAGCTCTCACAGATGAGTGCCCACAATTAAGATGCCAGGGACCAAATATGGTTCCTGGCACCCCCTCGCGTGAGCACAGCACTAGGGCAGTGAGTGTCTCTTCATTAAAAGTCAGCAGTTACAGTTTTCGTAGCTGATTTTTAATTTTCAGAAAAACGACTGGAGCTCCTCTTTAAGCTTTGATTAAAGGAAGTGAAAGGAAACTTGTCATGAGCCAATCATGAAAGCTGCCATTTCTGACCATTCCTTCTGAAAGTGCTAGTTGCCTGACCGTCATGTTGATGCTTTGGCTTCAGTGCTTCATGAGTTACCACAAGTATAGAAACATTTACACCATTCCTATTCTAGGTCTGTGAGTACAGACACCAGACCCCCTAGGTAACAGGCTGTTTTAGAAGGAGGTCAGCAATGGCAGTTCCACTACTGCATTAACACAGCTGTTCATTTGTATCAAATTTTTAAAGGTTGTTTTGCGTTTCCTTTTTTGCAGCACTTCTATATGCAACTATTTTTGGAAACGTGACCACCATTTTCCAGCAGATGTATGCCAACACTAATCGCTACCACGAGGTGCTGAACAATGTGCGTGACTTCCTCAAGCTTTATCAGGTGCCCAAAGGCCTCAGTGAGAGAGTCATGGATTATATCGTATCAACGTGGTCCATGTCAAAGGGCATTGACACAGAAAAGGTATGAGTGCATGAAATAACACTTGAGTTCTATACATCTTTTTTTATTTTTATGCCACATTGTAAGTAGGTAGTCTTAAAGGAAATGTATACTCTTTTTATATATACTGTATATATCTTCTTTCCTATGCTCAGAACTAAACATTTGAAATATTGCATATGAATCTTTTATACTTGTATAGCTAACATTAGTTGGAGCCCTAGGCTCTTTTTTTGGCTTCAGTTCTGAATATAAGCCTGTTGTTTACAGAGCTCCGTAGCTAAAACCCACATTTACAGACAACTGAATGAGTCAGAGGATTGACAAATGTTACCTCTCTCCTGGCCTGTTCTTTTCAATCACTTTCAATCAGAGAAAGACAGTCTGAAGGCAATCAGCCTCTGCTATGCCTATCTAGTAAACCCATAATGAGTCAGCAGTATCACAGGTGCACCCTGTATTAAATGTTTAAGGAATGATTTTATTTTGACATAAAAAAAAGAAAGTTTAAAAACGCATAATTGGCTCCTAGAACTGCCTCTACATCTTCAAGCTCAAGTGTTCTTGTTTAGGAGTTGACAGAGGCAGTCATCAAAAGCGTTAGGTACTTATGCTAGCTGCAAGTTAAAATACAGTTAAAGCGGAACTTAACTGTATCTGAGCACCACAAACTGAAAATGCTATTTAATGAATTTCTCATTTTCAAAGTCGCCTATCCATTCATATTTCCACGCTTTGTTTTGATGAAAAATCACTTTGAAAAACTTCCCTAGCTTTTCTAACAGCCACCTTGAGTAAAGTTGAAATAAAAAAATGCCCATGAAGACTCATGGGATATATGACATCATTTTGGCCTAGGCTAAAAAACAGAAATAAACTTTTGGGAAAGGAAAGTTGTCCAATTTTTGCCTGGTAAAGGATTCTAACTGCTCATCAGTCTTGGGTCTTCTTTGTATTTTTTGTTTCAAGATGCACCAAATATTTTTAATTCATAAAAGGTCTAGACTGCAGACAGGCTGCTTAAGCACCCTGACTCTACTTCAAAGCCACCCTGTTGTCATAGATGCAGCATGTGTTTTAGCATTGTCATGCTAAAATATACAAGGCCTTCCCTAAAAAAGACATCACCTGGATAAGAGCATATGCTGCTTTACAACCTGGATGCATCTTTCAGTATTGATGTGCCTTTCCAGTTGCTGCTCATTCCATACGCACTAATGCACCCCCATATCATCAGAGATTAACACTTTTGAACTGAGTGCTGATAACAAGCCGGAAGGTGCCTCTCCTCTTTAGACCGGAGGATGCAGCACCCATGGTTGCCAAAAAGAATGTAAAATTTTGATGTGTCTGACCACAGAACAGTTTTCCACTTTGCAACAGACCATTTTAAATTAGCTTTGACGCAGATAAGATGGCGGTGTTTCTGGATCATGTTCAGATATGGCTTTTTCTCTGCATGAGCTTAACCTGGCATTTTTAGATGGCACAGCGGACAAGTATTCTTGAGCCTATGCAGTGATGTTCGTCACAGAATCATATCCGTTTTTAAAACTGTGCTGTTTAAGGGCCCTAAGATCACTGACATTCAATATTACGTTTGGGCTTTGTCCCTTGCACACCAAGATTTTTCCAGATTCTCTGAATCTGTTGATCATATTATGTATTGTAGATGATTATATGTTTACAGTCTTTGAAATTTTACGTTGAGGAACATTTTTTTGAAATTGTTCGGATTTTTAGATGCAGCTTTAACAGACTGGTGAACCTCTGCCCATCATTACTTTGACACACTTTTTATACCTAATCATGTTACTGACTGTTGCCAATTAACCTCATTATTTGCAAAATGTTATTCCAGCTCTTCATTGTTAATTCCACTTACTTTGCCAGCTTTTTGTTGCCCTGTTACTTTTTTGAGACGTGTTACTGTCATCATTTTTTAAAATGTCTATTTTTATATGTTATTTTTTAAAAATGCTACTTTTTTCATTTTAAACATTTAATGTTTTCTGTTTTCTATTGTGAATAAAATGTGGGTTAATGAGATTTGCAAATCATTGCATTCTGTTTTTATGTAGATTTTACACAGCGCCCAACTTTTTTGGCATTAACCGATTCCCAACCGTCTCGCGTATATTTACTGCTGCAGAGTGGCACTGTCCCACGGAGCGCGCCCTCGTGCCCACCACACTCTGCAGGAATGTGCCGCGCCTCGGGCGGACTCAATCTCCACCGGCGAGCCATGATTGCTTAGCAGAGAGGAAGAACGGGGAACCGCCAATGTACACACAGCGGTTCCCCGCTCTGTCAGGCAGCATGTGAGAGATCTACTGATCCCTGTCACTTGGATCAGTTAGATCTCTCATGCCCCTGGCAGCCCAGTCCCCTCACAGTTGGAACACAGGGAACACAGTTAACCCCTAGTTCACCCCCTGCAGGTTAACCCCTTCACTGCCAATGACATTTATACAGTAATCAGTGGATATTTTAATTTCTGATCGCTGTATAAATGTCATTGGTCCCAATAAAGTGTCAAAAATGTCTGACATGTCCGCTGCAATATCACAGTCCCGATAAAAATCGCAGATCGCCGCCATTACTAATAAAAAAAAAAATTGTAAAAATGCCAGAAATAAATTCCCATGGTTTGTAAACGCGGCAACCTTTGCGCAAACCAATCAATAAACGCCGATTGCAAAGAAAGCTCTATTTGTGTGGAAAAAAAGGAAATTTGGTTTGGGTACAATGTTGCATGACAGCGCAATTGTCAGTTAAAGCGAAGCAGTGCCGAATTGCAAAAAGTGCTCTGGTCCTAACGTGGGAAATCCTTCCGGTCCTTAAGTGGTTAAGGTTGTATATGGCTAATTAAAACTCATAAAACAGCGAGCATGGAGCAACATAGAGTTGCATTGTGAGAACACCCCAAAAGATAGATGAAGAATCTAGGTGACGACTTAGTGGTAACAAAGGAGGAATATTTATCTCGTTTGTTTGATGAAGTTCGGTGTCACTCTGGAGACCATATTTCACCTGCTTTCTGTGCTTCATTGAGTTCTACCCTTTAAGCTATTAATTACATTACATTAATTTTGTTAACGTTTTAACATCTTAAGTGGTTAGCTGCCAAAGCATCTTTATTCCACAGATCTTCAGATACATTTCAGTTAAAAAATTACTGAAAGCCTCTATTATTCCTCAGTGATCTCTAAAGTAATTTTAAAGATTTCAAGGACGGAATAAGACTTTCTTTGTAACTCTGAGGGGTCTATTTAAACAAAAATGTTCTGCACATGACTTATCAAAGTCACATAACTGACTCTCTTCCCCTATGTGTAGTAGAGACAGCTTCATAGGATACTTTACACTGCATAGTGCATCCATCACTTTATGAATGAGTATAATAGAGAGTAAATAGTGATGTCTGATCTCCATTCTAAATGAATCCCTGTGATCCTTTTAAACCCCAACTCTGTCCAAACCTTTTTTAGGGCTAGGATGGGGAAGGGTGAGACCTTCTGTCAAGTTTTGCTGGAAGAAGTAGGAAGACCAAGAATCATAGAAGTCTAAAGACAATAATTATACATCTTTAGAGGGCTGTAAGGTCCCCCCATATTATAAATCCTCATTGATTTTTACTTTAATACCTTGAGCACAAATGAAACATTCCCTAGAAAACTATTTGTTAAAATTCTTACCCGAGCAATTTGTAGTTTACCTGAAGGATTTTACTTCCTTTTTAGATACCTGCAAAGTAAAAGCATAATGTGCTAGTATGCATCACATACTAGCCCGTTATGTCACACTTACCTGCAAACGAAGCCCACGCTGTCCCCGCTGAAGGCCGCATCTATGTCTGCCCCTCTTCCTTCCAGGGCCGCAGACTCCGGCTTTGTGACTGTCTGGAGTCGCATGATACCGCCAGTCACTAGAGAAGAAATGTCACGAAGGGCCATTTCTTCACAGGGCATGCGCCAATGTGCACTACAAGGTACTTTAAATATGTCAGTTTAGGAGATATTTACAGTACCTATTGGTAAGCCTTATTATAGGCTTACCTATTGGTACAACTTTTAAATTTAGGTTTACAACCATTTTAAAGTGATATTAAAGCTTAATTAAAAAATAAATAAATAAATAACAAACATGTTATACTTACCTGCTCTGTTCTTCTTTTGGTTTTGCACAGAGCATCTCTAATCATCTTCTTTTTGGGTCCACCGTCAGCGCTCCTGGCTCCTCCCCCTCGAGCAGTGAAAGGCGCTTGCCAAGGGGGCACTGCTGCGTGCTCACTCCTGAGCTGCTGCTCTATATGTCCATTAGACACGCAGCCCCGCCACCGCTTTCTCCTTATTGGCTCACTGGCTGTGATTGACAGCAGTGGGAGCCAATATGAATGCCTTGTCATCCTAGGTTACATGGCTATGTGTTTCGTTTGAGGGACACCGTGTAGAAGGAGACACACTGCATGCAAGGGTGGCTCCATAGGATGCTGCAAGAGAAAGGAGCCACTCTGAAGCAGGAAACCTGGGGCAGGGGTCATACCAGCTTAATCTTGACACATAGGCAAGGATTAAAAGATAAAGAATCTGCATACTCATTAAGTGATTAAATTAGCTAATGAAAGTGTTTAAAAGAACTGACAGTTAATTATCACCATATACTGCCGGCTTGAATAGAATATTGGATTGTTTTTTGTAGTAGGAGCCTGTAACGCATTGCACCAGCGATTAGCAGATACATCCCATAGGGGTAAGCTGATACTCCCTGACAGGAAGAATCCATGAACTACCACAGCACACCAATGCGAACTACAAGCTGGCAGCTGCTAAGGATGTCGTGGCTTGTAGATCATTCAGACACATAGAGCTGTGTGGGCGGAGCCCCTCACGGCCGCGCGGTTTTCAAACGGTTCCAGCCATGGCTGCAGCAGTGGGAACATGTTACATGTTCCTCCCTAAAATGTAAAATGTTCCCAAACGTGAACTTACAGAGCAAATAAGGGCCTGTACTGGTTCCTGAACTGTACATATCTTTTTGTACCTCCCTGCAACCAAGTCTAAAACACATGGGCATCAAAGCCTTTTTGCAGTCATAACATCACACAATAAAAAAAAATATGTTGGGGATTTAGGGAAAAATAACGCCATACTACACCGGTTCCAATAATGGGCTTAGTTGAATAGATCTAACATAAGATGATGTAATTCGGTAGCCTTGAGCGAAAGATTTTTACTGTGTGCTAGAACCTTTTCTGGTTGATGGGCTGATATGAGTAGAGCGCTTTGGGGTGTTATTGAGACATTATAAGTTATGTTTGGTTGGTTAAGTGTTCTGAAGTTGGACAGTCAGTTTTTGAGTTTGGGTAGTGTAACGGCACCTCCTTAAAATCACATGTACAGTATCTCACAAAAGTGATTACATCACTGACATTTTTGTAAATATTTTATTCTATCTTTTCATGTGACAACACTGAAGAAATGACACTTTGCTACAATGTAAAGTAGTGAGTGTACAGCTTGTATAACAGTGTAAATTTGCTGTCCCCTTAAAATAATTCAACACACAGCCATTAATGTCTAAACCGCTGGCAACAAAAGTGAGTACACTCCTAAGTGAAAATGTCCAAATTGGGCCCAAAGTGTCACTATTTTGTGTGGCCACCATTATTTTCCAGCACTGCCTTAATCCTCTTGGGCATGGAGTTCACCAGAGCCTCACAGGTTGCCACTGGAGTCCTCTTCCACTCCTCCATGATGACATCACGGAGCTGGTGGATGTTAGAGACCTTGTGCTCCTCCTCCCATTTAAGGATGCCCCACAGATGGTCAATAGGGTTTAGGTCTGGAGACATGCTTAGCCAGTCCATCACCTTTACCCTCAGCTTCTTTAGCA
The DNA here is from genome assembly GCA_018402905.1 of Glandirana rugosa. Taxonomy (NCBI): domain Eukaryota; kingdom Metazoa; phylum Chordata; class Amphibia; order Anura; family Ranidae; genus Glandirana; species Glandirana rugosa. The sequence goes on from BLSH010026853.1 coordinate 427,417, forward strand.
AGGCAGTGGTCGTCTTGGAGGTGTGTTTGGAGTCATTATCATGTTGGAATACTGCCCTGCGGCCCAGTCTCCGAAGGGAGGGGATCTTGCTCTGCTTCAGTTTGTCACAGTACATGTTGGCATTCATGGTTCTCTCAATGAACTGTAGCTCCCCAGTGCCAGCAGCACTCATGCAGTCCCAGACCATGACACTCCCACCACCATGTTTGACTGTAAGCAAGACTCACTTGTCTTTGTACTCCTCACCTGGTTGCCGCCACACATGCTTAACACCATCTGAACCAAATATGTTTATCTTGGTCTCATCAGACCACAGGACATGGTTCCAGTAATCCATGTTCTTAGCCTGCCTGTCTTCAGCAAACTGTTTGCTAGCTTTCTTGTGGATCATCTTTAGAAGAGGCTTCTTTCTGGGACAATCAGCCATGCAGACCAACTTGATGCAGTGTGCGTT